>PVJI01011238.1:0-56913 GCA_004026765.1 Micronycteris hirsuta
GTTGGAGTGCATCGTAATCCATTTTGAGTTTATTCTTGTGTATGGTGTAAGAAGGTTGTCTAGTTTCCTTTTATTTTGCATATGTCTGACCAGTTTTCCCAACACCATTTGTTAAATAGACTGTCTTCCCCCACTGTATGTTCTTGCCTCCTTAGTCATATATTATTTGGTGACATAGATGTGGCTTTATTTCTGGGCTATTTTGTTCCATTGGCCTGCGTGTCTGCTTGTATGCCAGCACCATGCTGTTTTGATTTCACATATTTCTTGACTCTAACTTGAGTCTTTTCTCCTGCCCCCAAGGGAGACCAAGTATCCCAGCAAGTTAGGATAATCTTTTATTCTAAAAGGCTCTTCCCTACACTTTTTTTTTTTTTTTACCTTTGAAGAAAATATGTTTTATTGTCTAGCTTTAGTCCCTCCTAATTGCCTAGCAAATGTCCCTCCTTGTTTCCCATCAGGGGGTGGGAAAGTCAAACCACACAGGCAGTGTGTGACGGCCATTTGCTGGGGCTGTGGAAGTTGAGGGTTCACAGAGGAAGCTCTGGGCAACCATGGCCACTGTTTCCTCCCTTTCTCTGTGCCCCCAGAGCTCCAGATGATGGTTGAACATCACCTGGGGCAACAGCAGCAGGGAGAGGAGCCCGAGGGAGCCTCTGAGAGCACAGGGACCCAGGAGACCTGCCCACCTGGGATCACAGACACAGAAGCGGAGTCCAGGCTGAGCGCCTCCGAGAAAGCACAAAGTACGTTCAGGCTGGGGGGGCGGGCAGCCCAGAAGAAGGCAAGCCTTACTGTTGTGGGGAGGGGTCTAGTAGTAGCCAGAAACTGTCTTCAAAATATGGGTGTATCTGCATGGATTGCATATATGCGCATCTCTTCATCTCTCCTTACTGAATGATTCCAGCCCCTCCCAGCTGGACTTCAGAGCTCCCTGTTGTGGCTGCAAGGGGCAGCCCATCCTGAAGGGGGACCGCACGCAGGGGCTGGAAGGCCGGCTCTGCTCCTTTCCCGGCCCAGAGGCCTTGAGCAACTTCCTGTGCCTCACTCTACAAAATGATAACGACGGTGCCTATTTCGCTGGGTTGTTTGTGAAAATTAAATGCAACTCTGTAGCAGGGCAGATGACACACACGAAGCATGTAATAAATGGAAACTGCTGGGGTGCTGTTAATACACGTCCATAGTTCCTTACCCAATTATTCCAGAAGTCAGAATTTTTCCAATTTTATGAAGATGATACAGTATGTATATTGTATATTACATCATGTCCCCAGCAGAGCACCCTGTAATCAAACACATTAATATTTCTACAGTGAAATGAATTGTCCCACTAAGTGGGGTAAATGGACTATAAATAGCTTCCTATCAGTTCAGGTTAGATTTAGCCGCATGTTGAGATTGTACCCAAATTTTAAAATTTTTTTGAGGGTTTTTTTTTATTTCTGATTGCAGATAAATTAAAAAACATGGAGTAGGAATTGTGATCAGAGAAAACCCTGTTGGTCTTGCCCAATTGCTTCAGTTTGGTCTGGGCTCCTCTCAGGGGTCATCAGAGTATGGGATGGGGCGAGCAGATGCACTGCCCTCTCTACGAGCCCTCGGGAATACCCACCTCCCTCGCACCCCCCATTTTCCCTCCTTAGAGCCTGCAGAATCCACCCCAAAAACTCAGAAGAGGGACAGTGAGAAACCCAGCACAGAGGAACCCTCCACCCATATACCACCATTGGATTCCCAGGGAGCCAACTCGGTAAGCCACCAGGGCTGCACTGCAGGTCTGCTGGAGAGCAGGCTATGTGGATAAAGGTGAGGGCTAAGATCTGGAGTCAGGGAAAGGGGGGAACAAAGTACCAGCCTTGGTCACTGAAGAGCTATTCTCTATTGCAAGAGGATGTAAAAAAAGAGAAGCTGCAGGAGGAGAGACTGAGGTTAGACTCTGTTGGGACTTCTGGCTCCTGGAATAGGTGATAGAAATAGACCATGGTTTTCTGTTACAGGGCATTGTAACCCACAGGAATCCTCACCTGTCCAGCCAGAGTAAACAGTGGTCCTGCCTGGAGTGGAAGCATTGATAAAATAATGTCATGAGCTTTGATTTTACAATCTTCCCTCCACTGTGTAGACTGGACAAGTGGGCGGGAACTGGTGTCAGACAACAGAAGTTAGATGCTTGACTGACAGGCTAGTTGGGCAGACTAGCAGGGGAGGGGACAGCAGGCCCTCTGGCCTCTCACTCACCCTCTCATTCTGTCTCCCTTCCAACAACAGGTCTGAGAGTGAAGGGGATATCCCGGATTCAAGACTGCAGTTGGGAGTGTGTGGACACTGGATTTGTTTCTTATTTCTCCACTTTTGGGGGGAAATCTCTTGTTTTTAAAAAGTGATAAATTTGGTGTTAGGTCCTTGGCATTTTCTTTCTTTCCCGACATGGAAAATCGCTTCTCCCTCTCTTCTTATCCTGCCCTCTCTACAGCCCCCTACCCTTCTGCTTAGCTGCCTCTGAAAGGAAGAAAATAGGGAAGCTGCACAGACTTGAGAAGAGGGTTCTTCTCCAGCCCTGCCCCTACTTGCTGCGGAAAGGGAGATAGATGTAAGGACTAACTTCCAAGGTACCAAGAAGAAAGAATGGCCCCAGTTTCTCTGTTCCTGTTGAAGAAGATACCACCACCTGGCAGGGCTACCCCGCAGCTGTGAAACCCACGAGCTGTAAGGCCGGTCCAACTGTGACTTTGCTGTGAGCACCATCTGCTGGACAAAAGGGGGAACTGCACTCTTGCTCGGCCCATGGGAAAGAGGGGGCGTTGTGTTTTGGGGATGCCTCTTTGCTCTCCAAGCTTCAGTGATTCCCAGACGTCAGGATATGTTCTCTCCTCTGCTTTTGAGGAGACCACCACCCCTATTCCAAGCGGTTAGTAAAGATGTATTGAGAACATGGTGGCTATTAACTAAGAGGCCCCTCCTGGGAACTGGGAAGGTCGCCTCTCCCCCGTATCCTAGACAGGAGGGGCCAGGGTAAAAGACAGAAGCTGAGCATACATGAAGGAACTTCCCCAGACACCATAGCCAGGCCTCTCCTGCCCACTGCTTTTGATTTTTCCAGGTAATGACAGGGAGAGGGCAGGAAGGAAGGAGAATTTCCCCCCTCTTTACTTAAGCATTTTGATGGAGAAAAGAAAGAACCTCAGAAGTATAAGGTCCCACATCTGCCCTCCCTGTTGTACGCCCTCAGGCAAAACCTCACCTCTCTGGGCCTAAACTTGTCCACTAGATATATAACAGGGAGAACACTGACCACACCAGGATTTTATCGAGCTTCAGAGACAGTGTACGTGAAGATCCGCGGTGGACTTCCAACCAGTGAACACTAAACACAGCCATGCGTGGTCTCCCTTCTTTATTGATCTCTGACTATAGCAGGGTTCTGGGAGACCAAGGGCAGGGGTAAGTCACATGCATCTCTGCCCCACTCGGGGTAGGATAGGAGGGACAGGTGGCAGGTCTAAGAGACCATGGATATGGATTTCACACGAACAGGACCCACTGTACAAATGCATGGTTGGTATTTACAAGAAAGGTGAAGGGAAGTCACCTGGTCTTGGGCCTTTCCTGGGACAAGGTGGGGTGAGAGGAGCCTGAGGAGAGGAAGGGGCAGGGAGCCTGGCTGGGCTCTTCAAACGACAGCAGCAGCCCTGAGCCCCTCCCCATCTGCCTTCTATGGGCCACTCCCCACTTGTCCTAGAGGAGGGACCTCTTGGTGCCTGCCGCTGGGCCAGTGATGGAGGGTGAGAGGGGAGGGATCCTCCCCCACCATGCATCCTTGACCCTGACCCAGCCACTCTCCTGCCTGTGCTCATAAGATGCATCCTGAAGGTGCTTTGTTGGGGAGACTCAAAGCACTTTACAGACATTGGTCGGATGGGAGACTCCCAGCCCCAGGGGAGAGGAAGGAGGCAAAGGAAGGGCTCAGGCATCAGCCATGGCAGATGGCAAGCCCCAGGGGCCTAGACCAGTCCCAAGCTCTTGAGCACCCCAGGAAAGACCTCCTCTCAGCCCCTGGTCCTTGTCTCCAGCTGCCATTACAGAATGGGAGAGAGGCCAGACTACAAGGGGTCGAGCTGGGAATGGGGCTGAAGCAGCACAGGTCTAAGGTAAAGAGGCTGTGTCCCTCATTCCCAGGCCCTAGGAAAATACCATGCCCTGAAGGAGCCTGCTTCCCTCCCCGTACATAGGGCTCTAAAACCCCCAGCTTTCTATCCTATTCCAGCCCCTCCCAGGGGAGGAAAAGGGGGACCCAGACCTTCCAGCTAAGATCTGGGGTGGGGGGCTGAGGGAACCCCCAAAATGTATTGCTTAGAAACTTGGAGGCAAAAAGGATGGGGGAGGGCCCAGGGGCTGGCATCTCTGACCCTCCCCCCCAGGCCCTGGGAAGCCTCCAGGAGGCTCCCCTTTCCCACACAGCCATCTGGCCATAGTGGGAATCCAGAGGCAGGGACATGGGCACAGTGACCATTGGGAGCCTGAAGTGCTCCAGTCTTTCTGCCGGGAGATTAAAGTGCGACCCAATGGGTATCAGGTGGGGAGGGGGCCCTTCCCCCAACCCCGCAATCTCTGGCATTTGGCCTTCGGGTGGGTTGTCTGTTCCTCAACCTCCACGCTCCCTTGGAGCAGATGGGGGAGCCAGTCCCGATGGATGGTGCTGATGACATCAAATATTTTGGACTCAATAAGGACCTGGGGAAAGAAAGAGGGGTCTCAGTGCTTTGACCCTTGCCTTTATCTCCAGGCTGACTTACCTCGTCCAAGTCCCACCCAGATCCCTACTCATGCCACATATAGTTGTGGGAAAAAAAATGCCCCGCAGAAGGTGCCCAGCCAAGGTACAAGCAAGAGCTGCAATCGCAAGCATGCCAACTGACCTCAGACAACTGGCCACAGAGAGCCTAGTACCCTGGCTAGTGCCTTGTCCCGAACCCTCACAAAGGTGCTACACAGGACAGCTGTACCCATGCTCAGGACCCAGCCTGGTCTACCGAGCTACCTGCTTCCCAACTGCAGGGCTGGCACGGAAGGGCTGGAAGTGCTTCCCTGCTTCCCACTCATGCCCTGACTCAGTTCTATGTGTTCACTCCTCTACTCTGTTGCCTGGAAGGAGTTTGGGAGAACCTCACATCCACTGAACTCAAGACTCTTCAAAATGCCATGCTGGGCACCCAGCTCTCCCTATTTCCCCCCCCCCCAACATCAACACCCTCCCCACTCCACCGTGACGGGCTCACCTGGGCCAGCCCCAGGCTAGTCCAGGTTCCCATTCTGGTTGTGTTCATCTTCAGCAGGGGAGGGCGTAGCCTCCTCCTCACAGGGAGACAGCTCATCAATGGACATCTGGTTGGTGATGCCTGCAGAGGGGTATGAAGGAAGTTGGGACCAGACCAAGAAGTAGTTTTCCATATAACCCAAGGAGTATGTGGAAAAAAGGAATTCTCGTGCATCCTCCTACCTTCAAGCTGAGCTATATTCAACCCCTACCCACTTGGGGAGAGCCTCTCCAGCCTCGCTGAAATTCACAATCCTCAACTCCCACACGAAGGAAGAGATTTCCCAGCCAGAGCCACCAACTGACCCAAATCTACAGGAGCACCCTTTACAGACCACAATGTGATAGGGCCCCCTGGGTTGTGAAATATGGCTGTCCCTGTTCTTTCTCCAGTCCTCATTCTAGAACAGTCCAGGCCAATCAGCTAGTCAGTCTTTCCCGTGACCTAATTTTACTCTGATCAGCGCCATTCCCAACTCTAGGAGTCCAAGGGCTGCTCCAGGAGCTTAAGGAAGATGAACCTGCTACTACTCCATCAGCCACCCTCCTCCCAAGGCTTCATCCCCCACAATGGTACCCACCACTCGCTGCCTGCTCCTTCCATTTCTGCTTGTTCTCCTGAATGTATTTGGTCCAGGTGGAGCGGAAGCTGATCACATCAGGGTTGGGGTCTCCTACTTCCACATCCAGAGAAGGCTGGCGCCACTGGAAGCTAGAAGCAGCACCCCACACGCACACACAACTCCAGAGGTGAGACCCAGCCCACTCCAGAACCGCCTTCACAGCCCTCAGGGTGGAGGGGGTGGGAGACCAGGAGGGGGCTTACAGGCCTCTTCCTTCTCTTTTCCCTCTGCTAGGTACCCTCCAAGTCTCTATCCCTCTCCTCCCAGATTCCACCCCTCCCTCTCCACACTTTCCCTCTTACTAGAAGGAAAATAAAAACAAGATTAGCAGAAAGGCAATAAAGGCAGAGCTAATGGAAGAGACAAATATATGGTGGAGAGAAACACAGGTGCAAATCGCACGCTTCTGGTCCCATGGTCCCTTCTTTCCACCCCATGTGTGACACGCTGCAGAGCTGCTCCTATGTTTGGCCCGCTTCTCCACCACCCCCGCCACGGCTGCACCTCCTCCTTGCGAGTTCACCCTCTCTGTGAGTCCAACTCCTCCCCGCCCCCCCCTCCCCGCCAGAACCGGGAGACCTGGCTATGCCAGTCATCCTCACCTGGGCTGATTTTTAGACTTGGAGTCCTCATCCACCAGGGGCTGGACACTCTTCTCAGCCACATCAGTCAGCACAGAGAACGTGGGCTCCACAATGAAGTCAATAAAACCTGCAGTGAAGAGGGTAACACCGTGAAGATGTCTTACCTGGAGGGCTTAGGGTAGTGGACATGGCTGGCGTGGTGTGGCCCCTTGTCTGCGTATAAAGAATAACCTGAGGCTGAATAGTTCCCAACGGAGGCAGCCTTTGCAGTGATGTCTTTGTGACCCCAGAGAACTCCTCCCCACCATCGCGCCTACCTGGCCCTCCACCCCAGGGCCCTGTGCTCCAGCGCAGCAGCCTTGCCTCTGTAGGAAGAATAGTTCTGAGGGCTGGAGACACGGAGGTCCTGGCCCGGGCCCAGACAGTATTCTCTTCCCTTCCCAATCCTCTCCTCCCCACAGGAAAGGATACTCACCAATCTGAGACTGTGCCACGAGAGTGGAAGTGCGGTCACACAGCGGAGAAAAGGGCAGACCCAGCTCTGCCTCCTTGTCACCCTGGGGGAGAAGACAGGTGGGAAAGCTGGAGAGGATACCTCAGAATACAAGATGCAGGGTGAAGCTGTGTTAGGGGGTTGTTGAAGAGAAAAGGAATTTCTGTGCCTGTCACCTGGAAACGAGTGATATGCAAATAGGATGCCCCTGTCACCAATTATTGTTCAGCTTTTAGGATGATGACATTTTAGCCCATGGGTTTGGGGGTCCAGTGAGAAGCTGCAGGGAGCTGAATGAAGATCTGGAGTAGAAGCATGGAAAACTAAGGGGAGAGAAGGCCCAATGGGCAGGGGCTGGGCAAAGATGCCATGCTACCTGGCGGAAGAATTCCTCCATGAGAGCCTTGGTCCAGCGGCTGTGAACTGACCACTGCTTGGTTGGGTGGCTGATATCTGCAGCATGGAGCAGCAGAGACAGGGCCTTGGACTTGTCAATCCTGGTCAAGGCAGATAGCAAGAGAAGGGAGACTGATCTTTAAGGAAAGGAAACCTGGACCATTTCTAATTTCCCATCACATGCCCTCTCTCAGATCCCTCTCAGGTAACTTCAAGCACCCTCTGGGGCTACACACACATGCACACGCGTATCTACAGCAAGCAGCCCGGGCTCTTAGAGTCAGAGGTCTGGGCTCAGTCTCCACTCTACCCATCACACTCCGGCTGTGTGACACAGAGCAAGTTACTTAAATTTGCCGTATTTCATTTTCCTCAATCCTAAGTGGAAATAATAGCAGAATCTGCCATGTAGAATTGTTCTGAAAATTAAATGACATACAACACTGAAGTATTTAGAAGAGTGTCTGACACATAATGAGTGCTCAGTAGATGTTATCTATAATTATTATTATTATTTTCCAGCAATGATATGCTCTGACACTGCACACTCTCTCATACATAGACACATCAGCACACACCTTCAGGACACACACGGTCCTTTCTCTCTTACACACATTTAGATACTCCCACTTCTAAGCAACGTTAGATGTAATGATGGCATTTGTTCTGTGCCTTTGTCTTGAACCTCACATGACTCTTTCAACAGCCTTCTTAGAATATGAACCGGTGGCAAGATGTTGAGGAAGGAGGGACATCATTTTCACATTTCACAGAGAAGGGAATGATTCCAGAGGGGTTGAATGGTTTTCCCAACACTCCAGAGTAAACCTGCCCGGAAGCTGAGAGGGCAACGCCCACCGCAGACTCCCAGCCCACAGTGCTCCCCCGCAGCCCAGCTGCCTGGGCTGTACACAAACCCAGGGCCACGCGCACACACGTCACACACGCGGTCACACTCAGCTCTCTGGAGCCAGGAGGTGGTACATCCAGGTAAAGACTTGGCACACCAACTACCCATGGGTATGCCCCTCAATTCACACACCCCTCGCTCTGGCCTAGCCCCGGCCACACCCCACCAGATGCCACCTCTCCAGCTGCTGCAAGGCTGTCTTCATGGATTTCACTTGCTGGAAATGGCAGGACATGTCTGTGGCCAACACCATCTCAATGACCAGGGCCCGTAGCTCTCTGAATAAATGGAAGAAGAGAAGCGGTCAGCCCTGCAGCACTGCTGGCAGGAGGTCCAGGGGAGAAAGAGAGGGTTGGGGGAGGGGTCTCTTAGGGACACCCACTCCTGGCTTCTGCTCACACAAACTCATCCTTGGTGAGGTTGATGAAAATGTTCATCTCGTCATCCTGCATCATTCGGAACACAGCGCTGATGTGGTGATTCTCCAGCACTGAGCGGTCATTGTACAGGATGGCACATTCTGACCTACAAAGTCAAAGGTCATTGTGTTCAGCACCCTGTAAGTGGGAATTCTGGCAACCTCCCCACACCCACTCCGGCCCTGCCACAGCCCGCCCCTCACTTAGTCTGGATGTGGAAGCTGTTGGTAGTGCCTGTGTGCTCATAGTCATGGATGGCTGCCGCAAAGACGATGGCCAAGATCTCGATCTCGGACAGGCAGTGCTGGGAGAGAGAGACAAAGGATGAGAGGAGGCCAGTGCCCTGTGGGTCGCTGCCCCACACCTCCACATACAGGCTAGGCCACCCAGGGCATCCCTGCCTTTCTTCATTAGCTCGTGGGCTAATGCAGCCAAGTTTCTCAGCTCCTGGAATGGCCAAAGACCCTCCTCCATCCCCACCTGCAACATTCCCATTGTGTCCCGGTACACATCCCATAAAATTACGGTCCACCCAGGAATTCTCTAGAGTAAGTCCAGTTTGACTCTGAAGACTGTGGGATGACAAAGGAGAGGAACCAAAGAGAGAAGAAGGGAAATTGGAATATAGTCTAGACATCCTAGTTATGCAGCCATAAACCCTGAATCACAGAAGCGTTATCTCCAGGGCACCTACCACCATCCCTGTGCGAAGCAAGAAGCAGTGGACTGTCTGGGTGACATCAGCTGCATGGATCTGGTTGTGGTAAGGGTTCTTGTACTTCCCATAGCCTGTCTCCAAAGCATCCAAGAAAGTCATCAAAAACACCGTGGGAATCTGCAGTAGGGGGAGGAAACAGAGCTACTCGGAGGCTCTGCAGGAATGGCAGGAGGCCCAGGCCTGAGATCAGCAATGCCATCTTTCTTTAGAAGGCAGCATGGCATGAGGAGAGAGGACTGGCTCAGCAGTCAGGTGAACCTAGGCTCACATCCTGGCTCTACCACCTGCTGGCTGTGTGACCTTGGACAAGTCCCATGCCTCCTTGTGCCTCAGATACTTAATTGCAGAATAAAGATACCACCCCCTACCTTGAATTTAATGAGATAAGTACAAGGTACTTAGTAAGTGCTCTCTAAAGAGCAGCTATAATTATTATTATTTCCCTAGAGATTTTTAAGAAACAGAAAGACAGTTTTCCTCCTACCTTCCAACCACCCCACCCCAACCCAATCCAGCATCATGGAGAAGGGCTCAGAGGCTTGGAAAGGCTAAGATGATATAAGGAGAACCCTTCCTCCTCTGAGAAGCCTCCTCCCCACCCCACCACACACACACACACACACACACACACACACACACACACACACACACACAAGCACCAGGAGCCAGAGCTCTGTCCAGCTACTCAATTCTGTCTCTGTCCTGCATATGCTCTTGGGGGGTGTGTGCCTCCTTCAAAGGCTCAAGGCTCCTGGAGGGCAGGGCTGGTGTCTGCACCTGTCCCTGGATCTCCTCAGGCTGGGAGGAGAGTGAGGTTCAGGACCCAGGGAAGCTTCTGCAGAGATGAGCGATAGCGCTGAGACACAGAAGATGTGCCACTCATCAGTCAGACCCTAACATCCCCACCCCCACCCCTGGAGGGCTGTGCCCCAAATTCAGGGAATTTTAGAGGACTGTTTCCATGACAACTGCCCTTGCTTTTGTGTTGCCATGGCATCCCTAGAGAGAAGGGAAGGGAAGGGAAGGGAAGGGGCAGACCAGGAGAGGAGTAGGAGAGGAACTGGGTGCCCAGGAAGGGAACGTGGAGTTTGAGAAGGATGGCTCCAACTGGAGGTTCTACCATGAACGAACACGACAGCAATAAGTGCCCTCTCTCTCTGTCTTGGAGCAAGGTGGACTGGGGCTGGGCCAATCCTAACCTGATGCAATTACTCCTAGGGTCCCCCCAAAACCAGTCCTTCCTGGTAAGAAGCGGAGTTTAAGAGAAGCTGGTGCCTGGAGTATGTCTGAGAACCAATTTCAAGAAACATGAGCTGGGAAAAGTCTTAGGAAAAAGAGAACCCTGTTGTTTCCTGCCCAGAGAAAATCCCAACTGAGCATCTTGGGAAAGATGTGGAAACCCCCTTGGGAGTTATTGTAAAAGGAGGAGTCGGGGCAGATTAAAGGCTTATATGCATCAATGGTCTGTTACAGTGAAATGGAGGCACAGGATGGTCTTCCAAAGCCCTCTCGGGGGGGGGGGGGGCTCCAACTGGACTCCTTTGACACCCCCCCAGCTGCCATGGACCCCTCAGGAGACACAGTTTCCTCTGCTCTAACATCTACTGCCCACCCACCCCCACCTAAGTCCCCACTGCGACTCTTCAACCCCCTCACCCTCTGCTTCCAACTGTGGTTTTTCCACATGGAAATGGTTTTTTCCAGCCTGAATTCCCAAAAGACATTCCCTCCTGGCACAGGATCTGGAGAGGACTTTAATCCCATATTCTTCCTGGCCAGCCAAGCTGAAGAGCAAATGGAGTTCACATACCCTTCCTCCCCTTGTAGAGTCCTACCCAGCCCTGCCAAGAGCCGATCCTCTCCATAAATTTCCTTAGACAGACACTAGCGCTGGGGAATGGGGGGGCAGGGTGGTGATGGCCAATTTTATTCCCTTCTCCCCCACTCCAAACACACAGAGAGACTCTAGTCCCAAAGTGCCGACAGCATCTGGCCCCTAGGCCTTCCGTGTCCAGAGGCAGAAGACCGGATAGCTGAAATGGGGAGGTGAATATCGAGCCAGCCTGGAGAGGTCAAGTTAGGGGGAAAAGCAAAGGGGGAGAGAACAGAATCCTAGGCTAGATGGTTGCAGACCTAGAATCTTTGCCTAGGAAGCAAAATAAGATTAGAGGCTGGGCCTGCAGCAAGTGAAAGGAAGGCTAGACTGGGGTGGGCATGAGGAGACGACCCTGATGGTGAGACTAAGTGAGGGAGCCTGTGGAGTCTACTTGTTGGAAATCTGCTAGAACAGGAGTGACGGGAGTGGAGAATCGTGCCAAAGGCAGGGATGGGACGCTGCCCCACCTTGAAGCGGCTGATGAGGTTGTGCCGAGTCAGCAACTCAGAAACAATCGTCCTCAGAGCATGGTCATCTGCCGCCCGGTTCAAGGAAAAAACGTCAAAGCACCAGAGGTCCAGGTTCTGTGAAGAAACAACAGTCTAGGCAGAGAGATTCCCAAGGGGAGCATCCCACCAGCAGCAGCAAGGGTTGCAGTTAGACTTCAAGGAGGACTTCCCAGTGATTAAAGAGTCTTGGGAAGCAGGTAAACAAAAAGGTGGTGAAGTGGGTTTCTTTTTCCCTGGATATTGCTTAGTATCAGACAGACAAAAAGGCAGGAGTTTGCCTCTGGAGTGGGCAAAAGTTGTTTTGAGGAACATGAGAACAGCAGTTAAAAGGGAAGGCAAAAATCACCCCATAAACAGGGTCCAAAAGTCTCAATGGCTATTTTCACCCCCCAACCTTTCCTTTTTCCTTGTAAACCCAGGAATCACCTTGAGGCAGTTGAGGACCGCAGTGGAATAGGTGGGACCCACAGAGGTGTATGTTCTCCGGAACATCCTAAGGGAAAATAGTAAAAAGAAGCCCAGGTAGGAAGGTCTGCAGAGTAGGATCTGACCAGGTGGACAGGTGGGGCCAACACCACTGGTGGGGCCTGGAAGACCAGGGCAGTGGGGAAGGGGGACGGGACTGGAGGCTGAGGGAGGCTGAGCGTGGGAGAGCCTCACCGTTCCACGAAGATCCCAGCCTGCACAGCGTGCACGATGCTGCGGAACTTGGGCTTCTCCTCCGCGCGGCGGCCTTTGGCTCGGGCCTGCTGGGTGAAGGTGGAGGCCAGCCAGTCCCGCACCTCTGAAGGCACAGCATCTGACCGAAGCTCCTGAAGCTCGTCCTCTGTGTCCAGGATTTGCCTGAGGCCCCAGAAGGGGCAGCACAGAGGAAAGACAGCAAGTGCTTCCACAACCTCCAGCCCCTGGGCCCAGCCCCTGACCCCCACACCTCAGTAACTCTCAGGCCAGCTCTCCTGCTTCTCGGAACCTCCCGAGCCTTTCTCTCCCCATGTCTCTTTATTCCTGTTTCTCTGTCTCCTGTCCCCAGTCATAAAACGGGTCACTCCTACAAGGTGGTGAGCACCCAGCTCTGGAAGTGTCCAAGCAGACACTGGAACACCACCTGTTCAGGAGGCTAGAGACCAACGGCATGTCCAGCAGAAATAAAATGCAAGCCACATATAAGTAACTTTAAATTTTCCAGCAGCCGTATTAAAAAAGTAAAAAGATACGGGTGACATTCCTGTCAGTGATCAGTTTTCTTTAACCTAATACATCCAAAATATTATTTCAATGTGGAATCGATATAAAATATATCAGAGATAGTTTACATTCTTTTTTCTAAGGTTTGGAAATCCAGAAAAAATGTATAAATATCTACATGTCTCAATTCTCGGTTGCCACCTTTCAACCCTGACAGCCACAGGACACCGGCGGCTCCCCTGCAGGGCAGGGCAGGCCTGCAGGGACCCCCACTGGGACGAAGGCCGGGACTCGGGACTCGGTGAGCTTTAAGATAACAGTCTTCTCTCTTTCTTGACACCTGTTTGCCTTTGTCTTTACAACTGTGCATGTCCCTCTGCCTCTGTCTCTCCTGATATTCCTACCTATACCTCTTCCTCTCTGCCCATCCCACTCCTCCCTCCTGTTCTGACCCGTCACCCGTCTCAATCTCTGGCTTTCTGTGTGACTCCCAGTCCCTGGGTTACTGTGTCCATCTGGTATCTTTCTCCTCTGTGGGCAGGTGTCTCCCTGCCGCCCAGCATCACCGCTGTCACCGCTCTCACCGAGTCTCATCTATGTAGACGGCCTCCAGCAGGGAAGCTGTGTACTCCAGGTTTTTCTTGAGCTCCTCAATGTTAACCTCCCCATTCTCCAACTGCTTCACCATGTAGCGTAGCCTGGGAAGGGGTAGGGGGGACGGAGACATCCTGTTTAGGCGCTGCTACCTTGTCATAAGGACAGGATACCTTCTCACAGAATGTGTTTTAAAGAAAGAGCTTCAGTCTTCCATAAATCATTAATCATTCTAACAGTAAGACTAATAGCAGCCAATGTTTTTCACCTCAGGCTACTGTCACTGCTTATATTAAATTTATCTACCCCCTGGCCAAGTTTAATCCCAGGCTTTTCCTAACTCCACTGTCCCCATCCACCTCTGACCTCTTAACTCTCCCCTTTAGTCAGTGTTTCCTGAACATTCTTGTTTAGACTGCCTCGGGCTCAGCAGAATTAGGCAGGTACAAGCCCCTGGGGTGATGTTTTGAGGATGGTCTGTTTCATAGTCTGAATAACCAAGAGCGGAAACTGCTTATTTCCCCCCTGAGAGAGGACTCCGGCATCAACAGCCATCAAAATCAGTACCCAGGATTCTTTCATTATGTCTCTCAGTCATGGTGGGAAGGGAGGTGCAGGTCCATAGCCCCTCTGTCCCTGGCAGAGATGGCAAAGACACAGAACAAAGAGCAATCTGAATGCTTTCGCCTGGCCTCACTCCATCCAGGCAGAGCTAATGGATTATGATTCCAGAATCCATCAACCAGGACAAAGCAGGATTAACCCCTGCCTGCCCAGTACCAGAGAGAACCTCTGGCAAAGGGTGACTGTACCCATCCCCTGCCTCAGCCCTGCAGCAGCTTTCCCCCAGAGCCAAAGGGGATGGGGAAGGGGGTGGGGCAGGGCAGGGGTCTCACTTATTGAATGTGTCGCCTGAAGAGATAATCACCCATAGTTTGCACTCATGAATTCTGGGGGCTGGTGATTAACTGGGAGGCTTCTTAGAAGCCTGGTGAGTCCAGCCCAGGCAGTCACAAAGCAAACAAAGCATTCTGACTTTAGATGGTGATTTTAAAGAAAGCAATTAACATTCCCCTCTCGATCTTTCCCCCAGCCATGCCCCCACCACACCTAGATGGGGGTCAGATGGTAGCCATCACAATTCCCCACTGAGAGGGGCTGCAGAAACCCAAGGTCACCCTCTGAGTCAGGGAGGAGAAGAGAATGAGTCAGGGACCAGAGGCTGAAATTAGCATCAGTTCCCAGGGATGCCAGGGGAGAAGAACAATGGCATTCCTGAACAGAAGCAGCTCTAGAATCCCAGGGTCTCAGCAGCTTTGAAATAGGGGTACCCAAAATAGCCAGCTCCAGGAAGCATCACAGGCCAACTCTCACCTCAGGGACCAGCAGTCCTGGCTGAAGACATGTCTGAATGCACGTGGGGCAGAAGGGAAAGGGGGAAACAGGAGGACGACACTGCAGCCTCCTCAGCGGGCTGTCTTCAAACCCCACTTCCAGCCTTCCTGCTGCACCTGCTCCATGTGCAGACAGTGGGATCAGCAAAGCTCAGAGCAGAGCCGGCTGGGGCTTCAGTAGGTAGACAGGGAGAACAGAGGCTAGACAACAGAAAAGGCTTTCCAGCCAATGAGCTAGAAAGGAGGGCCTGAGCCAGCATCTCCCAGTGCCGCACCAGCCCTCGCAGAACAAAGAGGTGCACTCTGCCTTTGGGGCCCAGGCTCAAGTCAGGCTTCCCTCTCCTGGTCAGTCCCTGCAGCCAGGGGCTGTCAAATCCAGGCACATAACCTAGGAAGAAAGATGTCTTGTCCCACGTGCTCCCAGATTCCTGTACTAGCCCTAATCTTCCACTTCGGTCAACCCTTTTTACAACCAAAAACTCTGCCTCTAGAGGCCCGTGCCCTGTATCAGTGTTTTCCTCGACCAACCTCTTGAAACACACATCCCAGCTCTCTAAGTGAACAGTCAAGCCCACGGGTGCTCATTTGCATGTATTCGCATAATCACTAACAATGCTGCCAGCTCTACATTTTTAAAGTGCTTTCTCCTACATTATCTCATTTTATTCTCACAATGGGCCTGGGAGGAGGGAGGGAGGCAGGAAGGAATTGCTATCCGTGTTTCCAAAGCACAAACCACGGCTCCAGGTCTGGGAGGCAGCAATTTTGGATTCAAACCTGTCACTTCCTGGCTCTGAGCCCTTGAGCAAGTCACTAATTCTTTTTTTTTTTTTTAAGATTTTATTTATTTTTTTATTTATTTTTTTTAGAGAGAGGGGAAGAAAGGGAGAGAGGGAGAAACATCTGTTGGTTGCCTCTCGCACGATTCCCACCGGGGATCCAGATCTGCAGCCCAGACAGGTGCCCTGACAGGGAATGAACACATTAAGCACAGAGCCAATTTTGCTGGGCTTTCTGTTCAGGCGGCGGGCTGGCGATCACACGACGGATGTTGAATTAGAGCATAAACAGGCGCGCAATGGTCCAGCCAATGCAAAACTTCATTAAAATTACAACATTTATTGTTTAACCTTGATACTGCTGGTCCCACGCAGTGACATCGCCCAAACAAAAAGTTCACTGTCAGTCCCTGGGGACGGACGCTGCACTGAACGTGTTAAACCAGCAACCTTTTGCTTTGAGGGGACAATGCCCAACCCACTGAGCCACGTTAGTCAGGGCAAGTCACTAATCCTTAATCAGTATCTATCAAAATGTGGCCTGTAGCCTACTGGCGTCAGAATCACCTGGGATACTTGTGAAAAATTTAGATTCTAGGTCTCAATGCACACCTATGAACCAGAATATCTGAGGGTACGGTCCAGGGATCTGCATTTAACAAACATCCCGGATGATTCTCATGCACATAAAGTCTGAGTCCCTTTTAGAGCCTCAATTCCTTCATCTGTAAAACAGAGAGGATGATTAAAAAAACCGCCTGTGAAGGGCTGTCAATAAGAGGATTCAGCGAAATGATGTGTGCAAAAGGCCTGGCACACACAATGGGTCTGTATAAATGTGATCAGAATCGGAATCAACTGACCAGCATCACGCTGGCCCTACTCAGTTCATAGCTCACTCCCTTCAAATCCAGCAGCACCTGCCTTCTCTATCCCAAGTCCAAAAGAGTGAGTCTAGCTCGTTTGGAGACTGATAATTAGGAAGTCCCCTAACAGAGGAAACAGGGAAATGAAAATGGTCCTGATCTCTCCTCTACAACTGATGTCTCCTCTACATTTGAGCTTCACAATCACCTGATGAGGGACGTGGAGTGACTTGTTCAAGGTCACACGACTTGTCAATGTCAGCCAGGTCAGCAAGCCTACAACTCACTACTGGAACTTTAACTGTGAGCCAAACACCAAAGGTGTTGGTCAGAGGGAGCTCAGTCATGTAATTAGCTTGGAGAGAGGCTGGAAGCAGTTCCATCACAGCTTCTTCAAGCGCAGTCACCCATCCTTCACGAAGTGTTGGTGTCCATCAACGCATCGTAGCCTGTGAGTGTCTTGATGGCACTGACAGTGACTCGTTTATCCTGGTTGTTGTGTGCAGAGCACACAATACGTGCTCAGTAAATGTTCATTAAACAAATAAATGGTAAAGAAAGCAGGTTAATTAGGTCAGGAGCTATCTGCCAAAGCTCACAACTGAGATCTCTGAGCCTGGGGAGAAGAGTGAGACCGTGGGCTGGCTTTCAACCCAACACTCCCCCCAAGTTCCTCCTGCGTCCACCTCTAGATCTTGTCCAGGAGCTCTTTAATAGCTCCTGTTGAAATCTGAACCCAACACAATCCAAATACCACGAGGAGAGAGGGAAAGAAAGATTAAAGAATATATTTATTCTTTATTGAGATTGACAAATGGGGAGTCCAAGAAAGGGAACCTAGCCTCAGGCAGCTGGAAGGATCCAAGTGCTGAATTTCACCTTCCTTAAGTTATATATCGCCACACGGCACTTTCTGGTCTAGCAGGAGCCTCTCTGATTCTAAAATCTGCAGAATTAAGATCTCCCCTGACCCACCCGAGGTCCTCACCTCAACATTCTTCTGCAGGAAATCCTACTCCCTATTCCCACATCAGTTTTAATCCAACCCCTCTGATTCGATCTTCAGAAAGTCAGGCAGGGAATGGTCCCTTAACCTGCAAAACAGGATAAGGAAAACAGGAAGCTTCCCCCTCAACTCCTTCCACATCCACCCTTAGCCCTGTTTTACCACCATCACTTCTTTCTCCGTTAACTTTAGTCCCGGCCCCATGGGAAAAGCCTCAGATCTTGACCTTGGAAGGCCCCTGTGACTTCCAGCTCTGAGCAGCCAGCTAGAAGAGAAGATTCCAGGAAGTAAAAATCCCAACACCCCAAAAAGAGCTCAGCTTCCTCAGTCCCCACCAGTTTTTGTTTGTTTGTTTTTTTGGATTACCATATGGCTGATGATCTAGCCATTTCCAAATACCCCTGCCACTGCTTCCAGAATCCACACTCCCAAAAAGATCACTGTAAGTATGGGGCTCCGCACAGGGCAGCCTTAAGCCAAGGGTCTGAGAGTTGTGAGAAGAATCCTATTTCCCTTTTGGGTGCTTAAGACCAGATGAGATTTCAGAGGAATGTGAGGTCTTAAGGATCCTGGGGGTCAAGAAGGAGAGAAAGGGGAAAAACTCTGCTATGTCATCTATCATAGTCAAGAAGAAGTGATAAAAAGAAAAGGGAGATGGATAAGAAAGAGAATAAGGTGAAGGGCAAGGTGGAAGGTTAAGGTGAAGTACACACACACTCGACCATAAGATGTGGAGAATATCAAGTTGTGATCCCTCCCCTCCACCAAATTACAACTGGTGGACACACAGTAACCTGACATCCGCCTTCCCTCTCCCTTCCTCATCCCTGGTGCCTACCGGAGGATCGGGCCCTGGAGGTGGCTCCTCTGCACAGGAACCAGGTTTGCCATGGAAATCCACGTTTCCCACTTCTGAGCATCAATATGCTGCCCCCAGGGCCTCAGGGCCCCAGACAGGAGTGGATCCCTCTTGGGCCCCTGACTTACTCCTCCGGGTCGCAGCAGAATTGAGTGACCCACCACAGAAAACTTTGGGGAGGAGAACAGGAGGAGCCTGGCTGGAAGAAGAAGGGAGTGATGAGGGAGAGACCTAGCCCACAGCAACTGGGTGAGAGGCCAAGGGAAAAGTTTCACATCTGAATCAGACTGAAAACAAGAATCTGTTCTCAGAAGAATCCCAGAAAGGACAGAAATAGCACAGGCCAGCCCCCTGCTCTGAGAAGGTGGGGCTCCTCTTTGAGGAGAAGGGGTTAGTAGGAGGCTTAAGGGTGCAGGGACAGGGAACCATCTTGAATCTGTCCTAATGAGAAAGTCTGTAGTGAGAGGGGAAGAGACTCTGCAAAAGCCCACCAGAGGGGTCAGGATTCAGCTCCCTCCCAGGGCCTTTTTCTGTGGTCATTCTTCAAATTGAGCTTTAACCCACCTGAAAAAAAACGGAACCAAGACAGGAAGAGAATTAGAAACTGCAGGGGAGGGGCTTGGTGAAGCTAGGGATCAGTGGATCCTTACTCAGTGACCCTTTCAACCAGGGGGGAAGCCCCCATCCCCTCTCCCCACCCCTACGCAGTGAACGAAAATCGGGGCGACTTGCTCACAGAAACCAAGAGGTTTGGCAAGTTACATTAACACTCTTAGTCCCAGTTTTCTCATCTGTAAAACAGGGATTAGGGGATAACTCTGAATTAACTGGAGAGGGAGAAGAGAGGTGACCGAATGACCAATGAGAGACCTGAGAACCGGACCCCCTCTTCCGCCTCCAGACTTCGCTCTTGCTCAGGTTGGGGAAAAGAACCCAGCCTCTGCAGGGCGAAGTGGATGTGCGCACACAGCCCCAGCCGGCCTCTGGATTGGCTAAGGGATGACGTCACACTACAAGTGCATTGGGGCTGCGATTGGTCTGTTGAGGGGCTGGGCGGGGCTAAGGGTGAGAGCTGGAAGAGAATCCCAGCACAGTCAAGGAAGAGTTCTGCGCTACTAGTCTCCTTCCTTAATCTAAGATCTAGGGCTAGGATAACGTGGAAGTGAGGAGAGGGAACTAGTTGGTGTGAGTATTACAGGAAAAAGGGAAAAGAGAACAGGCCAAGAGCTAGGATTTTATGACAGGAAGTCTTCCCCCCACACCTCCCTAAAGCAGGGAGAAATTAAAATACCTTCTCACTGTGCCAAACCCTTGAAGGATTATAAACAAATGAAGTTTGGGAACCTGCTGTTTCTCAGCCCCACTGAGTACTGGGACAAGTGAAAGTGGGCTTCAACCGCAAGGAGAGAAATAGAGGTTAAATATCTACAAGTTGTTTTCTAGTGAACTCCTGGTAGCTATGAGGTGGGGCTGCTTCAGTTTGGAAAAACTGAACCCCACACCCTCTGTGTCCATCTCATTCTCTCTGTGCCCCTCAACACACACACACACACACACGCACGCACGCACGCACGCGTGCACAAGCTGGTTAGTGTTTTTGGAAGGAAAGGGCTAGACCCAGAGTCAGAGACCCAGAACTGCCACCCAGGAAATGAGCGACAAGTCTTTTGTCCTGTTCTGTGGACATGCTTGCTTGGAGGGATAGGGATGGAGGTGGGAATGGGGGCAGCTGCACACCGCCTGGTACAGCAACAAACACCAAGCCAGCCAGCTCCCCCCACTCCACTAACCTCAACCTTCCTACTAAAAGATAGAGATTTCTTAGAATAGCAAAGCTTTGGAGGGGATGTCCATCCCTCTACTCTCTTGCCCAGTAAAACCAAAGCTGGTTGAACAAATGACTGTTTACCACCTCACCCCCACATACATACATGCTGCATCACTCATCACAGTCTATTATTATTATTATTGTTGTTGTTATTGTTATTAATCGTTCCTGATAAGGAAGGATATCAGTGAACTACCATCTCTTCCTGGCAAAAAACCCCACAAATTTTCACACATATCCACTCATCCACACATATACATACACACTACACTCTACCTCTGTCCAAGCTAAGGAGATGACTGTCCCCAATGTGATAGGCAGGGCATAGATGTGATGACTCCAACAAAAATGGATTTTCGGCCCTGGCTGGTGTGGCTCAGTGGATTGGGCGCGGGCTGGGAACCAGAGGGTCCCAGTTCGATTCCCCGTTGGGGCACATGCCTGGGTTGCGGGCCGGGTCCCCAGCGGGGGCCATGTGAGAGGCAACCACGCATTGCTGTTTCTCTCTCTCTCTGTCTCCCTCCCTTCCCCTCTCTCTAAAATAAATAAATAAAATCTTTAAAAAAAAGAATGGATTTTTGTTTAGCCCTTAAATTTAGTTTTAAAATAGCAAGGAGCCCAGTGACAATGGCCCATCCCTCCTGGCCCATCCCCAGCTTTCCCCACTTGCACTGGAGGATAGGATTTGGGATGGGATGAACAAAGGATAGGAGACATTGCCCCTGGCCAGACAAGAGGGATGTCTGCGAGGGCTGGGGGAGTTGGACAGAAATGGGGGTTGGGCGGGGGTGGCAGTTATAGGGGAGGAGTTAACTGGCTGATCTAAAGGCTCCAAAATCTCAGAAATTGAAAGAACCAAGGAAATTATCTGAATCCAATAGAAAGAGGACATGAATTAACATCAGGAGCCTTTTGCCTAGACTTTATCACTATGTGTAACCTTGGGCAAGATACTTTGAGCTCCAGCTTCCTGCTCTGTAAAATGGGTAAATAATACATGCTTCACAGAATTCTCACAAGGATTAAATGAGCTCATACAAGAGCACCTTGGGAACTATAAAGTGATGCATGAATACAAAAGGTTATTTAGCCCAATCCTTTATTTAGTTAGTTCAGCAAATGTTTATTAAGAGTCCTCCATGAACAAAGTCCCCTAGGCCCACTCCTGTATCCAGAACCCCTGATGTGGAAAAGCTCTGCTACCACCACTCCAGATGTCTGGGACTTCTCCCTGGCTCCTTATTCCACAGGGGCCAGGAGGCAGTGGAAGCAGAAGCTGGGGAATATGCAGAGCATGGAGCTCCAGAAGCCAAGAACAACCAGATCTCTACCTTATCCAAGCACTGGTTCTCCCCTCGCTCCCCTGGCTTCCCATTGCTATATAAGCAGCCCCAATTCTTGCAGCTGGCTGGGCACATTGGCGGGGGTGGCTCCAGAAATAAAAATAGCCCCCTAGTGGCAGAGCTGGGGTGCCATCCTGGGAGGTGGCAGGCTTCAGGTTGACATGGCAGCAGTCTCTAGGCACTGGCCTGAGGAGCTGGGTGGAGGGAGGATGGGAGGAGAATGGGGTAGAACCTATGGAAAACTGGGGATTAGTGGGGGAAGGACAGAAACCAGGTGAATGGAGGGAGATGAGGGAGAGGAACAGGAGTTACTAAGAGCCATGGAGGGAAGGAAGGGAAATTTGAGAGGTGCTGTGGAAGAGTCTGAGAAACACTGAAGAAGAGGGGAAAGAGTCAGCTCACACTCTGTCTGTGTCTGAAGGCAAGGCCTCCTCTGCCTCCTGACCAGCAGCCCTTTCTAACAGGTGTTCTAGCAGCAGCCCAGCATAGCTAAGGTCAGATGAAGAAGGCAATCTAAGAAGCTTGAGCCTTGGTCCAGACCAATAAGGATCCAATATCCCAGCTCCCAGACCAGCACACAAATGAGTCTCTTCTCCCTCAGGCTTCAGCCCTTGAAAGCAGAAGGAACTGGGTAGGGTGGGCAAGAAAATCAGAGGAAAGCAAGTCAGAGAGGAGGCTCCCAGGACCCAGTTTAAATGAGCTCTTTCTCTGGTTCAGTTGTCCATCCCCCTTCTCCCTTCCTGCACTATTTAATTCTGCTCATTAACAACCTCTACAGAACCACCTCACCAACCCTCCAGACCACATCCCAACAGATGTTGCCGGCAGATGCCCTGCTTTCGGGGGCCTAACAGATGTTAAAGGCAACCTAGGATGGAAAAGTGAGTTGGAAACTTGGCAAGGGACTGACTGCAGGTGTGGTAGGAACAGCACTAAACTGTGCATCAGTGGCATTTGGGTCTGATCCCAGCCCTGCCCCTCACCTTTCCAACTATCTCTGGGCATCGGTTTCCTCCTCTGTAACAGTGTCTGGGTTGGACACACTAGGAAAGTAGGATGCCTGGGTCTCGATTCATCCTGAGTTCAAGCTCATCAATGCTTCCCCAACTTATCCATAACCTGATTCTTAAAGGACAGTGGCTTTCTTCTTTATCATAGAAAGGTCACATTCTAACCTCCGTAAACTCCCCAGGAAGTTCTCTTGCATATCTATCTTTAATCCATCTTGCTGCAATCAAAACAACATCAAGTTTTATTTCAAAGAAAAACAGAAAGGAAGAGAACAGGCAGGACAAGGAAGTTTGGGGAGGTAAGTCTGGTACAATTTGACTTATTTTATTTCTTTCATATTGGAATTTCTAAAGCAACTGCTTGATAGAGAAACAATCTGGGTTTAGGAAGCTTGACAACACATTGGCACATGAGCTCACTCTGTCCAGACCCCAGTACGTTTCCAAACAGGGTGGGCACAGAGGAAAGAACTAGGAAGATGGTGCCAGGTTAGGTACACAAGAGTTGATTAAAAAGGGGAGCAAGGAAGCCAAAGAATAGGAATGAAAGGAGAAGCTTCTCTACCCCCGAGTCCTGCCTGCCAGAGAATCACTAAGCTCCCTGGAAGCCAAGCTCTGTTCCCAACCTAAATGGTGCCAACACCAGCTGGCAGCCTAATCATCCCACTGCAGCCACCACAATTATTTGCAAATCTAACGTTTCATTGCAGCTGTAGAACCAACTGACCTGGGAGCCTGGCCATTACCCAACAGCACCACCTGAAGTCCCCCCTTTCTAGCTCTTCTCCCAACTTCTGCCCCCAGGCCTCCCCCTGCATATGCCCTGGCCCTTTGCCCACCAAGCTTGCTTCTCCACCAAAACCCCATTCGCTCTCCCTCAGTAGATTCCTCCCAGGCTGTGATGCTGAAGTAGAAGGCTAACCTGGTGTTTTCTTCCCAGACAGGGATAAGCTCCATAGACGCAGCAGGAGCTGAGGGGAGAGGAGCAGCTGCAGGACTGGACGTGGTGGGGGGACGGTGCGGGGGCGGGGGGGTGTTGCTGTTACAGACAGAGGGGCGAGAGCACTGGCATTGGGCACCTTCCTGTATTGAATGGATAACTTCTCGGTTTTCTCCTTTTCCCTCCTCAGTAGCCTTTCTTCCCCTCAGTTCCGATCCTTGCCCCACTCAGTATTCCCAGGATTCTCTCCCACTTCTCTCGGACTATTAAGTTTTCCTCCCTCAGGGAACAATCTCATTATCTAACAACTTCCAGGCTCCCAGCTGTCTCACCTGCACCCCACCTGCTGCCCTGGTTTTGTCCCTCTTTCTCTACTGCTGTCCTGAAGAGAGTTGGAAAATAGCTCAACTTCGGTACCTGAGAAAAATCAGCCCCCTGAGATCCAAAGGCAATTACTTGGCTTCCTCCCCAGAGATGCCTGGAGGAGGAGGTCACTGAGAAGGCAAAAGAAAGGACTTGCAGAATACAGGGGTTGAGGCTGGGTTTCTAAGGTGGCCCCAAAGGGTGCCTGCAGCAAACTCACCCTGCACCATCACCAACACCGCCTGATGAGGGGGAGCCCCAGGGGTTTTCTGAGTCCTAGCCAAGGTGAGGGAGGAGCAGGAGCACAGAAGCTGAGAGTGAGAGAGGCTGAGTCTTAGGCAATAGGAAGAGAGAAAGTTAGACCAGAGAGGGAGCAAAATGGAGCCTAGCAGAGAAAGAGGGACCAGAGTAAGATGTGAACAAAGCAGGGAATAGACAGAGGAAAAAGGATGCGGGAAGAATCAAAGAGAACGAAAACAGATGGAGTAGAGAAAGTGGAAACAAATTCTCTATGATTCCTTTAAAGACTCAAGAGAGGAAAGGCTTCTTGGCTTCCCCATCGCAGACTGATGAGTGGCCCAAAAGAGGGAAAGACGGAAGAAAACCACTCACTTCATCGACTTCAGGAACTCCCTGGGCAGCGGGCAGGTGGGAAGGATCTAGAGACATGCAGGCTTCTCTTCTACTGACTCCCCCTGGCTTTCCAGTCCCATAGCATCCCCAACCTACTTCACCCCCACTTCTGGCAAAGGTGATAAATGCAACCTCAAATGTCGGATCTCCTCTCCAGGTTTTTCCAACCAGCCTCCTGGGGCTCCCGAGCAGGCAGAGTGATATTGGGTTGTAAGAGACTTTAGAGATTCTCTAAAATAGAATGTGGCATACCTGGTCATATCATACCCAGGCCCAGAGACTGAGGGTAAATGCCACAGGGAAACTCCTCCAATGCTCCCACAACTCACCAGTAGCAGTCCCTGGGCTCCCCACACCCACCATGTCTTACAACTGCAATTGCTCCATCCACTTCTAGTTTTTCCACTGGGAAAAGAGATGATAAGAAGTCAGACACTCTCTTTCTTTTGACCTCAGTGGCCCCCACTCTTTCTAAGACAGCCTTTCTCCAACCCCACCAAGCCTTCTATCCTCTAAGCTCAGACATCTGCCTCACTGAATCCAGACAACCATTCATCAACAAGACTCTTCCGAATCCTGTCCCAGACACCAGGACTCAAACCTGCTAAGTAATTCATATCCCTGCCTCTTGCATCTTCATTTTTTCCCCATCAAAGCCAATGGTCAGCCTTTCATTCCTATTCCCCGGCTTCTTAGCAAAGCACGCTCTCCCACACTAAAAGAACTCCAGACTGTATCATGTAAAAGCCACTTTCATATGGATGATAGCAAATAAAGAACCGAGACTCAGAGAGGCTGTGTGACTTCAAGATCATGCAGCATGGAAACATGAATTCTGACTCAAGCCTCTCAATATTCAAAATGATCTTCTACGACCACCACCCTTCCTCCCTCGTTCCCTCCAGCCACCTGTTCTGACCAGAAGTTTGTGGAGTTCTTTCTTTGGTCTCAATTTGATTTCCTCTATTTTTGAACCTCCCCTCAGCTTACTGCAGAAATTTCCCACCCTTTACCATCCGGGATGCCTCATTCAAGACAAAGCTGATGGGGAAATAGAAAGATGGAAGCCATCTGATAGGAGAGGGGCATGTAAACCCAAGGAGGAGAGAGTCTCTTTACTATGATAAGAAATAAAGAAGGAAGGGCTGATCAGGGAAGGAAGGCACTAAAAACCATCCCCGCCAAGGCCTGGGAGAAATGATGCTCCTATTTCTCTCAAGGTCCAGGGAGCTCTGCAACTTCACAGCAGCTCCACAGCCGTATGCGGAGAAAGGACGGCAGCACGGTTTCCAAGACTGGTGACAGCCACAGAAGATCACTCGTGGGAATACACGAAATAAAGACAAATGGTGGGATAAACCAGTGAGACACCCAGTCCAGTCCCTCAGCTTCCTCCTCCTACCCATTCGATCTCACCAGAGCTGTTAAAAAATGTGAGTGTCGCAAACACATACACAAGATCACACACATATTATCCCATTACCTACACACTTGCATACACTCATACATATCCTTCATAGATAGAACAATTTCGGATATTCAGCACACACAAGTTCAACATACCTTCCCCACATATGTATTATCAGTCTGCCAGTCATAAACACAAAAACAAAGAGCCATCGTCACAGAGCTCTGACTCCATGCACTGTCCCTGGCGTGTACACCAACCTTTCCCCAAACACATATGTATACATGTCAGGCACTCACAGTCATTCTGATACATATCGTTCATACAGCCAGATAATGTCGTTTATGTGTCCTCTCCGTAACTCCTTCAGTCCCAGGCTCGTTCCAGGTACTCAAACCCCACACCTCGTAAACATCCCTTTCTCAAAAACAGCAACGTCTCCCTGCCTTCCACCCCATTTCCTATCCCCCCTCTGCACGCAGGAGCACACGCACCACGAATCAGAGGCAGAATAGGGCTCCATGGCATGTACACATGTAATCATTAATTCATTTGTTCATTCTTTTATTTATTGAGTGCCTATTATGTTTTAGTTACCACACTAGACTCTGACAAAACAAAGATAGGCAAAAATAATCTCCAACTGATCCTCACTCAAGCTCGGCTGTAATGACCTTGAACCACAGCTTAGGACACTGAGCACAGACCTTGAGAATCCTGAGTGTGTAGCATGTGAAGAAAGAAGAAGGGAAAGAGATTTTTGTCTATACTATCCCAAAGGAAGAGGAAAGTTCTGTCTGTAAAATTCCAGGATACACTGGAGCAAAGAGAAGAGAGTGATGCTAGTGATGCTTGTACTGTCCTGGAAGAGAGAGGAAACAGTATATATTTATAAAAATTATATATATATAAAGTATATATATATATACTTTTTTCCCTTTCTTTTCCAGGACAGCACAAGCATATGTACACAAACATGCACGTTTTTATGCGTAACCTCCGAAGGAAAAGATTAAGCAGAAACCAGAGTGGTAGATGATAGAATTTTACCACTTGGGAGGGTGTAGTAAAATGAGGACCAGGGCGCTTCCTCCACTTGATGGAATTGAACCAAATTCAAAGCTCGTTAGGAGCAGGACTGTGTTCATCTTGTCCAGCACTATATCCCCAGAATCCAGCCCATCATGTGGCCCACAGGAGACAATTAATAATTGTCGAATAAAAAAATGAGTTAAGGATAGCAAACCAATCTCTCCTCATGGTTTTTCGTAATTCCCAAAAGACATGGGAAAGCCCTTCTACTCCTAGTGACCCTCCCCAACACTCCTGAAAGCTCTCTGGTCTCAGAGAAGTGGGGACAGGCAAGTAAAACCCTTCGTCTAATGTGAGAGGTGATGGAAGTCATCCTGCTCAACCCATCAAGTCCAGACTGCCTGTCCCAGCCTCTCTCCTGTCTCAGCTTGAGTCTGCTTAGTTTGGAAAATTTTCCTGCTAGGTAGAGGTGAAATCCCACAGTTAGAGATTCTCCAGCTCATATGCTCCTGAATGTATCTTTGGCAGAGTGCTAGTGTAAGAAACAGAATTCCTGAATGCCCTTCCCAAAAGGAAATTGCCCTGTACAATTATATTATACGGTTCTTTAACTAGAGGCAAAAACACCAGGCCTGGCCTCCCTGAATAGAGTCTAGATGTCCTAGATTAGAAATGAAGAGTATGGGGTGTGGGGGGTGTTAAGTAGGGGAATCAAGGCTTTTATACACTTATAAATATAAATATATATTTATATATTCCATTTATATCTATATACATATACATATATATACATATATATATATATTCCATCTGCCTTCATTTCTGTTCAGTACTCAGTCCTGAGATCATTATGTTCACCCCCCCCCATTTCCAGCCTAAACAACCCCTTCCCACTCAAGCCCGTTTGGGAACAGGTGGTGGTTGGGGTTGGGAGAAGGAGTGTTCTATTTCCATTTAAAAGAGAGAATGCCTTTTCTGTTCACCTCCTTCAGACACTACTCCATCCTGAGTTTCTCTCTTCTACCCAGCAGAAGTCCTAACTCCTTTTATTTCCCTTCATCTAATTGGCAAAGCCTCCCAATATTCAAACAGGGCCAAATCCAGTAAGCCATCAACTTGAGATCTCCCTTGATACAAAGCTCTTTCTCTGCTTTGAGAAAGGGAGACTTGGGATCTATCTTGGTGATTAATAATGAAGACATGGTACTTTTCTGGTTAAGTTACTGCACACAGGTAGCACTTTTAAGGTACAGATTGCTAAAGTGAGTGAAGACCAGAATAATCTCATCAATATGATTAGTGATCCTTGTTCACCATCATTTCCTATAAGGACATGTCAGCTAACATAGGGGCTGCCACCTCTGCTGCCTTCCGTCCCCAGGTTTCAGTACCTCCTCTGGGGATCCTATTCTCTCTCCATTTAGAATTTCTCACACCAAAGGAAGAAATAACAATTTTCTCCCAGGAAAAACTAGAGTAGCCAAAGAACACATATGCATGACCCGTGGACATGGACAATGGCGTGGAGGGCAGAGGGGGCAAACAAGGAAAAATTGGGACAACTGTAATAGCATAATCAATAAAATATAATTTTTAAAAAAAGAAAGGTACGGGAGATGGTAAATCCTGCTCTTTTGCAGGTCCTGTTACCTGGAATAGAGGCAGGGGAAGTATATGAAGTCCACTCGAGCTATGGAGGAGGCATCCCAGGATACCTTGTATTCTCCCATTTATAAACCCCGAGGCCCCTTCTCTGCCTTTCATCACTTCCGTACCTGCTCCTCTTCCCAGTTTAGCTACCATTAACAGAGCATCAGTTTTCTATTAAGAATCAACCAGTGCTCTTCCCAACAAAAATCAATTCAATCTGGTTTTCCATTTCTTCATCCTAGAACTCATTCCAAGGCTGCGCTTCATAGATCCCCACAAACTGCATTGGCTGAAGACAGCAAAGGGGTGAACTGTGAAGCACATTTGGATTCCAAGCCTTGTTGCCACTATGCCTCAGTTTTCCCTCAGGCCTCTCTAAGCAGCTAGTACATAAATCAGACCCACCAACCCAGTAAAAAGGCATCATCTTATCACCGCAAGTGAAGTATTTTTTAGAACGACACAATCACAAGCATCTATCTACCTCCTACCTCATATCTCTCCCCCACTCCTCTCCCTCTCTGCCAGAGCCCAGAAATGCTCACCCTCAAGGATACTGTGGAGGAACTGGGTGTAGGGGCTACGTTTCCTGTACTTCCTCATTAAACATCTGCAGCATCTTTGCTGTGTCCATGGGGAGTCATATCAGGAACAGGAGCACCTTCCCTTGTTCTCTGCTTAAGAATCAACAGACTGCAGAGATTACCCACTGGCAGCTGACTGGGAGATAAACATGGTGCACGGCTTGTATTTGACCAGATCCTCTCCTCTGAGGAGCAGGAAGAAAAGTTCCTTTCCTCCCTTGGGACTGGAGTATGGGATGCCTGAGCCCTTCCTTTCCTCGTTTATCCCTCCAACATGCCCTCATCCTGCAACAATAAGAAAAGATGTCTAAATGTGCTTGGAGATCCTTGGAAGACCCTATAGCAACAAAAAGGCTATGACAGCTACCTTGGCCCTGTCGATCATTCTTTACCACTCAGCTCCCAGGAAAGGGCTCTAGAACCCCCTTCCGCCAGATCCCAGATGGGGGTTTCACCACTTCTCCAGATCCCAGGAGGGTGCCCCATCATCAATAGGCAGAGTGGGGTTCCAGGCCCCAAGAGAGATGAGCAGCTCAGGTATGGGACTCCCCCCATCGCCATCCCATGTAGGATGCAGGAGGCAAAAACCACCAATCCCAGCAGAGGTATATATAACCCACAGGTTGGCACAAGTATCCCCAAGCACTACATCTGCAGCTGTGTGCAATCATTCTACTAACATCTCTGTGACCCACAGACACTCAGGCACACACATGGATATGTGTGAGTCAGCCTGGCACCTCCTGAACGCTGCCCGTTTGCAGCCCTGCCACACTGCACCGCACATTCTGTGCCGCCTCTCCACGCTGCGTGTGTCGCCGGGGGTCCACAGGCACATCATTAGCTTTGCAACTCCTCAACCCGCTCTAACCAGCCAGCTTGCTCCGCACATGCCTTGCACATGTGGTCTGGCCACTCGTGTCAGAGCAGCTTATTTGCTCTCACCTGCCCACATGTGTGCCAGAATCCACCAGCCCGACTCCAGCCTTCACCCCCTCCCTCCTTTCCAGGCTCCCTAAGATCCCTTCCCCCCACTCCGGGCCCGGGGACTCACAGCGACCGAAGCTTAATCCACATTTTCTTGCTGGGGGCTGACTTCAGCTCCAGGGGTGACGGGCAATCCGACTCCAGCATCTCGGGAGGGCTGCGAGGGGACAGCTCCATGCTCAGCCTCTATCTGTGGAACAGAGGGAGGAGACAGCACCGCGGCTCAGACTTAGCCCCTAGGCGAAAGACCCTCACCCCCACTGCAGCCCCTTCCCACCTGCGGCTGGCGGACCAGCCAGGCCGACGTCTCTAGGCTCGGCCCAAGCTGGCAGAGCTGCAGTTCCTGTGGCTCCTCCTCTCCCGCTGCCCAGCCGAGCTCTGGGCTCCCAGTCCGAGCTCTCCGCGCCGCCGCTGCCGCTGCGCTGCCAGAGCCGCCTCCCGTCTCTCCTCCTCCTCGGCCGGTTCCCCTCCCTCCGCTCCCCCTCCTCGTGCTCCCCCTCCCTCCTCCTCCGCCCGCTGGCTCGTCTCTCACTCCTCGCAGCCACTCCTCCCCCTCCCAGAGGAACGATTGGAAGCCGGGGGCACACCCAGACCGAAGCGCCCAAATGCGGGCGCAGGCACCCAGGCTCCCGGGATGAGTGGCTGTGCGTGCCCCGCGCGGTGGATGTGAGTGCGTGTTTACAAAGTGCAGCGCAGGCGGCGGCAGGACTTCGGTGTGGGTGTTGCGTGGGTTCTCTTGGTGTGTGTTTTAAGTTTCTTTGTACGTGCGAGTGGTTTCAGATACTCACATGTGCCTAGCGTCCCGTGTGAGAGAGAAGGGTAGCGGGAGGAGTTCGTCTCTCTCTGGCTGGGGGCCTTGGCTCTCTGGCTCAGTGAAGCCACCCACCATCAGAACCCAGCCGCAGACCAGAACCTCGCACTTGCACTCCTGCCTTTGAAGGGAAAAGTTCAGGGTCTGCTGAGTTTCCATGGCATCCCATGCCTTTCCTCGGCTCCAGTTCCGTTAGCTTGATCTTCCTGACGTGTGCCCATCGCTGTGGCCTTCCCGCTGGTTTCTCTAACTTCCCATCTGGAGGTGGAAGTTTCTCCCAAGTCTAAAGCTTTCCAGAGAGACTTCACCGGTGCAGGCAGCACCACATCTTCTTTTGATTAAATATAACTCCTTAAGAGCCAGGAAATCATTCCCAATATCTCAACGCCTCCTGTAGCCTTTCCAGATTATTTCTTCTTATTCTGTCTTCAGTGAAAGAAATCTAGTGGCTGAGGGCCCAGCACAAAGCAGTGTAGCTCCTTAAAATATTTGTAGAATGACCTGGAATTTGAACTCAAGACTTTGCAACAGGACAAAGCCCCTTCCATCAAATTAAGTCCAGCTTTGGACTCTGGCAGGAACCACCTCAGCATTCCTTAGAATTGTTCTCTTTAATGACCACCTGCTTTGGCATTGGGGAAAATCCTATGTAAACAGAAAGTGGAGACGTAATCACTAACTAATCCAGAATCCCAGAAGGTGAGTTTTAATTTTAAGAACACAGCAGGTTGGAAGGAGGCTCCCCCCTTCCCAGGCAATGGAGTAGAAAAGAACAGATGTGAAGTGGCAGGGTGAAGACTCCCAACATTAAAGAGCTGCCTTTGAGGTAATTAAGTGAGGCCAGGCCTTCAGATCTGGCAGGACAGAATTATCAGGATAACCAGCTCCCAGAGGTACAAAGGCAGAAGGAGATGGCAGAGGCAGAGATGGAGGAAAACATCAAAAAGAATACCGGGACTTCCCCTCTCTGCCCATCTAACTTCAGCATACATCCCCCTTCCCTCTCCTGGCCAGGAACAGTCCCAGACAAGGCAGAGCTGTACCCGAGACACCCCCCACCAGGACTCCTACACAATCTAATTCTCAAAATTTGAGAGCAATTGACTTCCTTATCAATTGAAAAAGAATGGGCTGGAAGCTACAAAAGAATTGCAAATTAGGATTAGAGCTAAAGAGCTCTAATTAGAAAATTAGGATTAGAGCTAAGGAGATTCCCAAATTATGTAGGTATTTCAACTAGAAGAAGTGGGAAAGGGGTCATGATGTACTTACAGAGGAATCTCTCAACATTTCATGTGCACACAGTGGTATATCCCACCCCTGCTCCCAGGCCCCCATCTCCTAACCCATTTTAAGAAAAGAAAATATTTCATACCCCCCAAAAGTTATTTGTAAAAGAAACTTTAGACTCCATCTAGTCTAACCCCCTTCATTTAACACATGGGAAAACTAAGGCCAGGAAAAAGTATGTGGTCCCACAAAGAGTAAGCTGAAAAGCCTACGCCAAGTCTCCCAACTTTTTCTAGTGCTTTTCCACTCCGTGGCTCTCTTTCTCTTTCTCTAGTCACCAGTCCTGGTGTTTACCCTCAACCTCATTCCTCTTGTTGCAATCCCATCCCATTTCTGTCTTACCCCACCTCTAGACAGGGTATATCTGTTTCATTCATAGACTCAAAAGACCCACTATTCTACTCTTCCAATCTTTTCCTCCTGTCCCCTGCCCCCACCTTTCCCAGGTTCCTTCTGCCCAACCTCAGTTCTCTCCATTTCAGCTTCCAAACTGTCCCTGTCCCTGTCCCTCAGAGACCATGCCTCCTCACTCCTCTAACCCCACAATCCCTTCCAACAAGCTTTGTGTTTGATAGAGACCAAAAATGACATTTTGGCACTGGTGACGGATGGATGTGATCTGCCTCCCACAGGAATGCTATTTAAAGGGGCAGCCTCGCAATCCTCTCCTCCCAAAGTGACAAGAGAAAAGCCTGCTCCTCAATCTCTCCGGAGCTGCAAACTCAGCTCAAGTTAACTTGTGGCTTCCTCAACCTGCAACGTGGCCCGCTGCTCCTGCTTCCTATTCAGGTGGGAGGGAGAGTACTTGACAACTCATTGAGGTGTGGGGGCTGAGGGGGGTTCATCTTCATCTCTTTTGCTGACAGGTACTTAGGAGGAGCAGGAGGCCCTGTAGGGAGGAGGACTGGAAGAACAGTCTTCCCCTCAAACCCCATGAGTGCATTTCAGCCATGTGCCAGCCTCTTCTCAAAGTGAAACTTTGTTGCAAAAGAATTGATATAGGTATGAGGACCTAAGGTTAAGGAAGTCTTGTCCCTACCTGAGACCTCCTTCTCAAACTGCAGCTGTTCTCTTACCTCCTGGACAAAGTGCCAAAGGGTAAGATCCCCCCTCATCCAGGCCCCAGGCCTACTGCATTTAGAGGCTTCCCTCACCTGCCCACTGAACTAAACATCATAGTGTCTTTACTGCCCAAAGGAATGGGAGCTCCTCTGCAAGCATCTCCCCGCAGGTCTGGTAGGAGGGATAATTCCATCTCATTGCTGCAAACAAGTTAATGGAGATTGTAATGAAAACACTGCACTAATGAAAATGCTGAGGCTAGAACCTAGTCTGCCTGCAAGACAAAGCAATCAAGGTCAGAATTTCTCCCTGATACTCATTCCTCAGTTCCTTTGAGGCCAGAACAAAGCAAGTTGGGGATCTGAGAGCAGAAAGCAGTTCACAGTTGATCATGTCCTAGGCTGCAAGGGGTCTCTGACAATTTAGGCAATTTAGGAAGCAAATTGCCTAAAGTGCGGATGGGCCCTGTTACCTCAAGACATTCATCTTTTGTTTCAGGTGGTTAAGGTCATCATGTCCTCACCTTCTCTTATTTTTGCTTGTTCTAGGGTCTCTGGGTGCTAACAACTAAGTCTTTGCAGATGAAGAGGCAGTCTGTTCAGGGAGAAAGGTCTAGGACTAAATATCATGCTCAGCTATCAGTTCTAGATGTACTGCTGAACATGTGACCTTCATTAAGTCACTCAACATCTCTGACTCTGTTTACTGGCCTGAAATATGGCAGCCTCTTCTGGCTACCTTGCAGAAATATAAGGATGAAAGAACAATCTGATAAAGTATATGTTGTAGATAAATGTATGTGTAATTGTATGTTTATAAAAAGACATTATCACGAATGACAAAATTTTAGAAAAGGGTAACAGATTTGTGTTGCCAGGGAGCGGGGAAGGGAAGAGGGCTGCAGGAGAGAAGTGGGTGGGGTTAGGAAAGAGCAGCATGCGGATCCTTGTGGTGTTGGAACTGTCTGTACCTTGACCAAGGGTGGTGGACATACAAACCTACACGTGATACAGCTTACAGAACTAAATCCATACACACAGAGAAATGAGTGAAAGTAAAACTGGGGAAATCTGAATAGGGTCAGTGGATTGTATCGATGTCCGTATCCGGGTTATAATGGTATGCTATCGTTTTTGCAAGAATTACCATGAGGGAAACTGGTAAAGATGCACAGGATCTCTCTGCATTAGTTTGTTGGATTAACTATCTCAATAAAAATTGTAATTAAAAAATAAAGTTGCTATGTCTACTCTCTATTCCCCTGCAGCAGCTCGCCTTCTGTATTCCGGGAGGTTCCTTTTAAGACAAATAGACATGTAGACAAAAAAGGGGTCTCCATCTCCTCAAGATGATGATCCCAGCAGAGATATGTGTTTAAGAGTAGTCGTTCAGATACTACTGAGCCTTCTCGTCCTCATCAACTTTGCCCTCAGTCTCAGCAGGCCTGACCCTGAATCACTCCTTAGAACATACTGTCCTTTCCATAGCAAGGAAGGATAACTTGCTGAGGCATGAAGCAGGATCCTCCGTTGTTTCTATGCTAAAGAGCAGAGAATTGTTGCTGGGAAAAACTTGTGTATTGATTATGGGTGCCAAGTTTTAAAAGTATGGACTAAGCCTGGGTCTCAAGAAATAAAAATCAAACACACATACAAATCCACGAACAGTTATTAAATAGCTTTAATGAAGGCTGGATGGTTTTGCTGAAAATCAACAATTGCTTCGTTTTATCGTGGAAGTATGAACATGACCCTGATTAATCAACTAGTTAATTCTATTTGCCCATTCCAACTGCTCTAAACCTGTGACATACATGATCTGTTGCTGCAGCTTCCCTGGCAGTGGGTGCACAGAAGTGATGGATGAAGGCCACTGTTTCCTGCCACAGAATTAACTAAACCCAGTTTAGTGCTATCTTGAATGCCCCAGGCTTTGTGACACTTGAAATTCTAATTAGCGCAAAAAAGGGCTAAGTTGAAACAACTTGTACTCCCTCAAGTATACCCACTCTCAGGGCCCTACAACCTAATGAGGTCTATGAAATTTAAGATCTAGAAGAGAAATCCCTGCCTGGAGCAAGAGCTGTGCCCAGGATGACAAGGGGGTTGGGGTTAAATCAGTCTTTCCAGAAAGGAGGAGGAGCACCCCAAATGGTCCGGGAAGGAAACCACATGACTCTGCTCTAATTAGTTGTCTTGTGACCTGGAAATACTTAGACTGACCCTCTGCTCTGGATTGTACTGACGTCAGAGAAAAAGCAGGAGGGGTGAAAGTTAAGCAGATGAGAGAACTTACTTGTTACCCCCAAGGTGGTGGGGCAGGTGAAAGGGTTTGGGGCAGTGAAAATCTCTCAAGAGTACTTCCTCATTGTCCCTATAGACAATAGAGCTGGAGGCAGAGGAAGAGACCTATGACTCCTAAAAGTGCCCCCACAGAAGAAAAAAAGGGGGTTCCTTTGCTATGACTCTGCAGTAGGAGCAGGCTGAATGTTTGCTGAATACGTTTGGGGAAAAAAAGAGAGGAGATAATTGTCCTAATAAATGTGCAGGAGACAATAGCAGCTCCAATGGGAGGATTATAAGCTCATTATGGTTTAATATGATGATTGATCATCTCTGCCCGCCAGCATTATCCTAGAATAGTGATGAAGGTCGGAGAGGTCCGTGCCAGTCAGAGCTCAAGCTCTAGTCACCAGAAGACAGGAAACATATTTGTACGTCACTCGGTTTTTTCATTATAAAAATTCACAGACTTGGCCCCAAGCCCCCAACTTTTCCTATCAACTGTCCTCTATCCCCCCAGCCTGCCCCACTGCTCTATGATTTCTCAGTCCTGGACTGTTCGTCCACATGCCCGTTCCTCTGCGCTGGCTCCAGACCCCACCCCATTCCCGCCCCTTGAGAAAATGACCACAGCTTCCAGGATGGCATGGGTTTAGGCAGTCCCAAAGGGCCCTTCAGTGGGTACTGGCTGGCACTCGGTTCAGGTGGAAGGCCCGAGATACCTCCCGATAGGCATTTCGAAGCAGGACATAAGGGAAACAGGACTCCAACATGTCTAGGGTCAGGAAGGAGGACTCCTCCACCACCTGGAAGAGAAGGGGCCAAGAGATGAGAACCTCAGGTAGGGCAAACCTCCATGACACCCCGAGCCTCCTCATTCATTCCCTGGGCCCTCTGAGGCCCTCAGAGTTACAAGTAAACAGGGTTCCTAATCACACTCCCCTTCCTCCCCGACTTGGTTTAGCTCTAGGAAAGCAATGTGGCTTCCTCGCCTCCCTTATAATGGCCTCTATCCCCCTCCTCAGGGTTATATGAAGGGCTCAGAAGCGGGAAGCAGGAAAGAATCACTTCCCTTGTGGCAGACAAACTCCCATTCTCTCCCACTCTGGATGCTAAAGCATATGTGGGTGGGCAGCACAGATGCAGGTAAGGATGAATAAAGTGAAAATGACAGAGCTTGGCAGAGAAAGAAACCATTGCCACTGCAGGCTGAGAAAGGGAGGCCTGGAATCCACATGGGTGCCCTTGTGCTGGGCCTCAATGTCTTCCCTCCCTCAGTACAGTGCTTGTGGAACAGTAAGGATGCTGAATAAAGGAGCAGGCATGATTAATTAGTTTAATTAGAAGCCCGTGCACTGTGGTAATCCCAGCAGCCCCACAGCCCAGCAGAAAGATAGATCAAGATGCCTGGATAAGACTGGGTGGGGGGCATATTAGCAAAGAGCAGTGGACACCAGCATGAGGCTGGAGGGTCCCCGTCTCTGAGGAAGGGACAGGGTGTATTTCCTTCAGTACCCCCCTCATTAAGAGGTTTGGGACGAAAAGACACGCTCTGGAGAGAAGTGTCCCATATCCTCTGGCAATCCACACAGATGGGCCCTCCCCAATATGTCTGGCGTTTCTAGCCCTGAAAATTCACTCAGAAAAGAGAACCTATCATATCTACTCTAACATGTTTCTCTCTCTGAAGTCCTTTTGGGTTTTAAAATTTGTAGCATTCAGCTATTCTCAAACACATGCACACACAATACACACAACAGTGCCAGAAGAGCAGACACTGCAGGCTGAAGGGAAGGAAATCTGCTGTTAAAACTGTAGCTCTGATCTTAGGTTGAATAATGGAAAGAATTTTTTGCTAGACAAGACTTTCAAACCTTAAGCCAGGACGGAGATAAGATCTCTTTTCCAGGACACAGCCCTCAGGTATAGGCAAATGAGTGACAGCTTTAAGAAAGTTCACAGGCCCAAGACTTCCTATTCTTTGCTCCACTGAGCACAGAAAATAACACGGCTTCTAACTAGAAGAGATGCTTAGTAGTGGAAACAGCCCCAGAGTGAAGGCCAAACCTGCCAGTATATCTGGGGGGAGACCTTGAATGTCATCTTTCCCTCCCTGTCCTCAGTTTCCTCACCTATGAATTGTGAGGACTGGACTAATTCCCAGGATTTAGCCTCATTCTAACATATTAGATTCCACGATTCTTTCCCCTGTGAAATGGAGGGAACCAGCTGGCAATACTGGGGTAGACACATGGGCCAGGCTTGACAACAAAGACAGAAAGACCCCAGGGACAAAAGTGCCTGGCTAGGATTTGGGACTATATGAGTAGCCTCTCAGAACAGAGCTCTTTCCCCTTCAGCCATTTCCAATTTCTCTGTGGAAACATTTGCATTTAAATTGCTTTGCAGCAGCTAGTCCCTCTGTCACTCCCTTCAATAAAAACTGCCTGGTCCTAGCTCTGTTCCAGCCACTCTGCAGGCCTCACTGCAATGCCACAAGGGGCAGACACCTCCTCACACTTTGAGGTTAGTAGGACAGCGGGGAGCAAAGCAGATGGAGGAGGTCAGGCAATACAGAAACACCTCCAACCTTACAGAGTTCGTGAAAACGGCCCAAGGAAAAGAAGAGACAAGCTTAACCATCAAGAAACTAAAATGAACAGGAGGGAGAGGAACTACTAACATTTCTTAAGGATCTATTATGTAGTAGGCACTTTCACATGTCTTATCTCATGAATCCTAACCACTCTATCATAAGCATTGTTGTCCATTGTTATGGATAAACAATCAGAGTCTCACAAAGGTTCATTAACTTGCCCAAGGTCATGATGCTTCAAAAATAGTGCTCTCTAGCACACCACTGGCCTTTACCCTCATTTGCCTCCTCTACCCTCTCCACCCCTCACCACACACACCCCACACACATACCCTCGTGTCCTTTCTCTTCTCTTTGCTGTCATAACCCTTAATCAGCCCAACCTAGGCTTTTTTCTAGCAAGAGCAACTGAGACACAGATATCACTCAGTGCCTGTGTATTTAAAGGAAACCAGGAGCACTCCCAGGTACGCCTTCCCCTAACATTTGTGGTCCTGGGCCAAGGGTCCAAATGGAAAATGGAAGACCACATACCATATGACAAAATAAATCAAATAAACTATTATATTTTATATTTTGACCTTCACAATATACTTTTATAATATTATGGAAGACCAGGTTTAAATAAAGAATCCTTAGACTCCTCAGAGATCTGCACCTGAACAGGGGAGAGGGAACCAGCACCAGCTTGAAGGGTTTTGTATGCACATGTAGACTTCTACCTGTACAGCTAAGCTCTAGCCATACATTCCTCGGGTACTGAAGACACCAGCAGCAGTCTGCCTCAATAGGATGGACTTAGGGAAGAAGCTCTGCAGAATCCCAAAAAGTGGGCTGGAGCTGCTTAACAGAGAACTCTACGGCCCCAGAAATCTTGAGTGTGGACTTCAAGGCAGAACACAGCCTCCAGGTGGGCATATCCTCTCCCATTGGCCCGAGGGGGGCCTCTTAAGCACAAGGTCCAGGGCAGGAGCCCCTCCTGTTCATATCTAAGTACTGTACTAACCCGGAGAATCAGACTTTTAGAGCAAAACAGTGAGTAAGTGTGTTGAAGAGAGAAAACAGGGTCATGACAAAAAGATTTTTTTTTTTAATAAACTGAGTCAGAGTTACCAGAACTTTCTGCCAAAGTAGGGGAAAGCCCATAGCTTGGGAAGAAAGGAGATGAGACAGCAGAAGCTGCCTGCTGCAAGGTTCACCTGGCTCCTTGCCTTACAGCTTTTCATCTAAAATCCCTTCCACTTCTGCCCTGGCTGGTGTGGCTCAGTGGACTGAGTGCCAGCCTGTGAACCAAAAGGTTGTTGGTTCAATTCCCAGTCAGGGAACATGCCTGGGATGGGACCCAGGTGCCCAGTTGGGGGCCTATGACAGGCAACCAATTTGATGTATCTCCCCCAAGCTCTGTGCTATTCAGCACCCTCTTCATAGTACTCTTAAAGACAAGAAATACAGTCCTTAGGAAGTGGTCACATAAAACCAAACATGCACTGAACAGGTAGTTATGGATGAGGGACACAGCTGCCTTACCAGGTCAGACTTGAGAATATTGCAGGAAAAGGGACCCAGTCCACTAAGGGCCAGGCTTGGCCCTGTCCTGCAGAGAAGTTCTTAAAGACTCTACCTTGAGATTACAGGAGAAGTCTAGAATGTTAACCAGAATATGAAGACTAGACCCAGAGAGTGAGGCAGAATTAAGTTCTTAGTTAATGCTTTTGAGTGATGACAATATCATAGACCAAAAGACCTTAAAGAGAGTCTCCATGCCCTGGCCGGTGGCTCAGTTGGTTGGAGCATTGTCTGATATGACAAAAGGTCGCAGGTTCGATCCCCAGTAGGGGTGAATACGAGAGGCAACCAATTGATGTTCCTCTCTTATATTGATGTCTCTCTCCCTCTCTCTCCCTTTTTCTTGCTCTAAAATCAATAAACACACCCTTGGGTAAGGATTTAAAAAATGGGGGAATCTCCCTCTGCCTCTTCCTCTCTTTTTCCCCATAGCAAATTAAATAAGATACATACCAAGCACATGAGCAGAGAAATGGATTCCCGATTTCTGGTTTTAATCTTGTCAGTCTCCTGGCCCAGCTGCAGGAGGCTGACAGAAGCCACCTGTAAGGGAAGTTTGTAAGGGAAGCAGACTTTTATGGAGGTCAGAGTAGGACAGCCTCAGGCTACAGGAAGTTAAAAGATCAAGGAGGGAAGTTAAAAAGGGCTGAGATGTTTCTGCAAACTCAGGGCAGACAAAGTGGCAAATTCCCTGCGTTTCAGAGAAGCCCGTTGCCTGTAAACCAGCCAGTTTGGACAACCGGAGATTGCCTGGAGTGCTGGGGAGAGGTTGCAAGGGCGAGGAAAGAACCTAGGACAAAGGCAGATAGTACTGCAAACCAGGAGGTTAATCTCTTCTCCTGGGCAGCCTCTACACACACTTTACCAGGCTGTTTCCAGCTGACACCCCACCCAACAAGAGACAGAGCTGGGCCTCTGATTCACACACAGTGCTCTTGGTATCTTCCTCCTTTTTTTTCAGTTTCTTTTGAAAGCCCCTAGAAATCTAGACCGGTGGTTCTCAAAGTGACATCCCAGGATGAGCAACGTCAACATAACCTGGGAACTTGGAAATGAGAATTTTCCAGCCCAGCCTCTAATCCACTGATTCAGAGATTCTCTAGGTAGTTCTGATTTATGCTAAAATTTGAGAATTTGAAAAAAGTTTGGCTTTTGTCAGTATTGCAGTTGGAAAGGGCCTTATGGATTATAAAACTCAATGTCTCTCCAACTTTATTGTGCTTCAGCTCTTCTGGAGATCTGATTAAAAACAGAGGCCTGGACTCACCCTAGGATATTCTAATTCAGTAGAACTGGTATAGGATTGGGAATGTGTATTTGAACAAGCTCCTTGGGATTCTAATGCACACCAAGATAGTGAATCATGCATTCGGTTTAACTGCCCTATTTAATAAATGGAAAGACTGAGGCCCCAAAAGTTTGGCTCTTCAGAGGCCATGCAAATTCTTAGTAGCAGATCCAGAACTAGAATTCAGATTTTCTGACTCAGTCCAATGCTCTTTCCAAGTATTTGGGCAGAGGCTGAAATACTAGCTGTTAGAGGACTTAGAAGAAACTCCTGCCTTTCACAAAGTGGCCCCTCACTACTTACTTAACGAATTAGATGGGAGGTGAGACTGCAAGGCCTGCTCAACAATGACCGTCTATAGATTTAAGTCAAACCATTTTTCACCAGACTTTGCAACCTTCCATTTCTTATCACCTAGACCCACTCACCACCAGAAATTCCTTGAGGTGAGTCTCAATGTTCTTGTTGTAGAGGGTGAAGAGGGCAGCAGACACCTGGATGATGGCTTTGGTCAAGCAGTGAATATTGTTGTTGTAACCTAAGTTATTATTGACAGGGAGAGAGAGGGAGAGAAACAAAAAGAAATAGCCAAGTGAGTCACTCCAGCCCTGACCAGCGTAGTTCAGTTGGTTGAGCATCACCCTGCAAAGTGAATGGTCGCTGGTTCAATTCCCGGTCAGGGCACATGCCTGGGTTGCAGGTCAGTGTGCAAGAGGCGACCAGTTGATGTTTCTTTGCCCCTCTTTCTCCCTCCATACCCTTCTCTCTAAAAATAAATACATAAAATATATTTTTTAAAAGACTGAGTCACTCCAGGTGGGTCCCAGCTGGGAAGTTTTCATTTTTCATTCAGGACCACCCCTATTTAACAACTACAGGAGGCATTTGGGGATTAGGAGAAGGTATTCCTATGAAATTTCAGTGGAATTGAATTTTATGGATAGCCTTCTCAAGTGGTTTTTGAGAACTTTACACCTGAGTCAGAAGTCTCTATTTTCCAGAGAGGCAACTGTCTCTATCCCATCTCCTTAGCCCGGAACAATAACCTAAATAGCACTGGTTCCTCAGACCTACTCCTTACTTACCATCCTTCTCAATGCTATAGAAGGAAGAAGGATCTGAGGCAAGGAGTGGGAGGGAAACTGCAAGAAAGATCAAGAGCAGGCAGGCCACCTTATATTCTTCCTCATGGGATGAAGTATCTGGTCAGAACGAAAAGAGGAGAAGTAAGGTCAGCCAACAGGAATCATCCTCTACGAGGGTCCTATCTCACAGAATTACTGAGGATCATATGAAAAAATATCTATGAATACACTTTATAAAGCACTATAGGCAAGTCCTGAAGGGGACAGGACTAGCCTCCAGTTACAGAGAGGGGCCTGAGTCCTTGGAGGCCTCCTCTGGTGACTGAGCAGAGCTCTTAGCACAGGACTGACAAGCAGTCTGAGGACAAGGTCACCTGTGATGGAGTGGAGAAGCAGGGAGGAAAGGGTCTCACCAAAACCAAGAGAGAAGAGGGAGGACCAGTCTGCCAATTTTGAAAGGTCTTAATACCAGCCCCTTGGTTCCATCCTGTTCTGAGTGTGTATAAGTATGAACATGCTACTCAGAGGAAATGCGAAATGGAAAATATGAGAGCAGTGTGAGACCTAGAGAAGAAGTGAAGAGTGTCGTGGTGATTACATAGGAGGGGAAAGCACTAAATGACTCTGGGGAACTCAGATGCTATACCACACAACTCAGCATGAAATCATATACTACTGCGTATTATTCTCTCATTTACATTCATCTCACTTCCCAAACCAGATTGTAAATTCCTTTGAGCACTTGCTGAGCAACAGACACTCGCTTAATACTTTTTAGCTGATTGACAGGTCAACTGATTGGATTCTGACTAGAAATCTAAATTTCCTGTGTAAGAATTGATATTTTGTGGGGGTTAGGGACCACACTTTAAGTCTTTCCTTAGCTCCCAGCTTAAAGCTTCTGAATTCACACCCCAAACAAAAGGCTTCTTTGACTTTGGCATTTTCCACCCAGAAATATGGCCGAAGCCCTCCCTCTCCTCCTTTCCCCAATTTTACCAGCTTTCAGATTAGCAATGGCGGCCACGAGGGCTGGGTCAATGTCACAGCCCACTCCTGCAGCAGATGCCAGCTCAAAGATACTCAGGGTCACCTGGTAGAGAAGAAACCAACATTCTGGAGATGATTCCCAGAAGAGAAGTGCTTTGCAAAGGCTATAGGACATCAGGATTCCTAGATCACAGATTTTAAACTTTTGGTGTACTGCCACCTTTTCTAGGTATTCCTTTCATAGCTATCCCTTATCTACAGGAGAAAAAGACAAAATGCTTTAGCTTGGCCTTCCCATACACCATAGTACAAATTTACTTTTTCAACCTTATTTCGCCAAACACTTCTTACAGTCAATGCAGTCAGGGTAATTTATTCATTCTTCAAACTACGATTTGTTTGCTTATTTCCATACCCTGGTTCATGTGCTTCCCTCTTCTAGAGTGTCCTTTCCCCTCCTCTATCTATATCGAGGTGAAACCCATTCCCTGAGGCTTAACTCAAATCTCGTATTCCTTGTGAAGCCCTGATCATGTCAGCCCAAACCCCTGTCTCCCTCCTTAACTTGGTACCATGGGCCCAGCACTGGTAACATACAGCACCTGGTCATTTCAGTTATCTTTTCAGGTAGGAGGTGAGGCATATATGGCTTATCTCACCAACTAGATCATAATTTTAAAAAAAAGAGAAAAAAAACCTCACAGCATGGAGAAGAGAGAAAAAGGCTTTAGAGTGAGAAGATCTGGGTTCAAATTCTAACACCACCAATTACTAAATGTGTGACCTTGGCTAAAATTTACTTAACCTTTTCATGCCTTGGTGTTCTCAACTATAAAACTAGGATAATAGTACTTACCTCAGAGAATTGTTGTTAAGATTAAATTAGACCACATGTATAAAAGCATCTAGCCTAGAGACTAATGGAGTAATAGACAAGTAAACATGGATTCCTTTCCCTTCTGCCTTTATCTCAAAGCTAGGAATTTTGCATTTCTTTCTATCCTCTCTAGTGTTTAACACAATGCTAAGCACATGGAAGGCACTTGATTAATATTTACTGATTGATACCTGAACCCTTCATTGTTCTTAGAATCAGGTTCCCAGAATGGAGCCCTAAAACCCCCTACTCCCACACCAAGTACTTATCCCGATTTTGAGGTTAGAAAGGAACTTTAAAATATTCTGAGAGAACACAGATAATTGTTTCAATAGTAAACAACTCAGCATTGTCTGCAAAGACCCCACAAACATAACAATATACACACACTTCATTTATGTACTCGACACAGAAGGCAAACCTCAGCCACATTCTGCTTTGTCCTTTGTTTAAATTTCCTAATAACCAGATGACCCTGCTCATGGCAACCATGGCCTAGGAGATTAGGGAACTGGTCCATGACTTGTGGTTTTCTGGATGAAGAAAGGGATGATTGAAGGGGTCTTATTTTTCTCTTCTCCTAATCTGTTTACCCCTCTGAGGCAGTAACAGAATCTCTGATGGACAGGTCATCCCCCTCTCCGTCTCCACCTGCTTATTTTCACAAGCAGGCAGAGCCTAACGCTCAGGACTGTCTAGGAGATATCAGCTGGACAAGCTCATGACAGGCTAGGGCATTCGACTCAACATCAGCAGCTGCCAGAAGTCCAGGCTCACCGTAAAATTGTAAAATGAAAGGCCAGTCAAAAGGGGCAGCCATCCAGTGAAACGTCGCCCGCTCAAGGCCCCCATGACCATTTGACCCTCATCTGATTTTACACAGACAGAGGGGGATAGTTCCCAACTCTTTTGATCCAGACGTAAGGATGTTTTTCTTAACATCTAACTTTAATTCTTCCTGCTAACCAGTTTCCTCTTATCACAGTCCTCCCTTCCTTAAAAGAATCAGCAAGAGATTTGGCCTGTGCGTTTGAAGGCCCTTGTTCCCAACCTTCAGCTGTATTTCCTGCCTAACATATTTGTGTGTTCCAGATGATTCAAAAGAAAAGATAATGTGAGGTAGGGAAGAAGAAGAGGAAGGGATGTTTAACTTGGGGTGACTACAGAAGCCCCTCTTTCTTTCACCATCTTTGTAGTGAATGGGGCCTGAGGCAGGTGACACAGAGAGAGGAATCAGATGTCAAAACTAGGGGAAAGAAAAGGCCAGAAAAGGAAATGAAACTGACAGCAGGCAGGATGGGTGGGAATAGAAGGAACAAATCTTTTTACAAGAAGTACCTAAGCTCCTGACTAAAGAGAGTACTTGTGTGTACATGTTAAGTGAAAACTTACAGATACCGTCCTAGAGCTTACACCTCTCCTTTCTGCAAGCTTGCCCCAGCCCAGGCAGGCTCTGCCAGGCTCCCGCTCCTCTCCATCCCTCCAGGTCTCCCCGGCTCTGCCCTCTCTCTCCAAGAATATTTGTCTGACCAATGCCCCTCTCTCTCTTCATAAAATCTTCCCCAGTGTTTTCCTATTCTAATCCTGGCTCTTCTCCCTACGGTATTCTTGAGAGCCCTCTCTCCCTTACAGGATCCTAGCCACATCCTTTTTCAGCAATAAATCTCCTAATTGGTCTCCACTTTGTACTCCCCTTTACCTTGATGTCTGTGTCTGGAGTGACGAACTCCTTCAGGCACTCGATGGGACCCATAAGAAATGGGCAGTGGGAGGAGAAAACCTGGAGGAAAGAGAAAATAAATGAATCCACAGAACAGTTGGCCAATGCCTTCAAAAAAAGTGAAAACAAACCAAAAAAAAAGAGCCTCGGCTTAAATAAGACCACTAGCTTAAATAAAACCCTCTCCCCTCCCCTCCCCTCCCCTCACGTGCCTAGGTTCCCTCAGCTCATTGACCTGGAGATATTCTAGGACCTCTACCAAATTAAGCTCCTTTCTCCTCAAAGCTCACCAACCCTTTCCACAATTCCTCATACAAGCCATACCCACGGAGGTATCTATGATTCTGTGGCAGCCCTCTCTCCCCCTACTGACCTCCCTAAGTCCCTCTTGCGCCATGGCCCTAAAACTGAGGATAACTCCAATGATGGTCATGCGCTTCAGCACGTTGTCAGCCCCTGAGGAGAAAGAAGAGTGTTAGAGAAGAGAATGTAGAAGAAAAGTGGTGGTGCTCCTTCTTCAGACCCAGCCTAGCCGCAGATCTCCCCCAAGCCCCCATCAACCATAGCGCTTTTCCCACAATTCCTTCTCCCTTTAGGGGAGATGCTCACCTGTCAGCTGGGGCAGCAGAGAAGCCATCAAGTCTGCCTTGCTGAAGTTAGATCGGATCTGAACAAGCACATCCATGTTCTCCACCACCAACTTCTGCAGCCAGGACACAGAAACATTCAGCAGGAAAAGACAAGCCCCATGGTACATCTTCTCCCCAGATTCCTACTTCTAACCCTCCTCCCACAAGGCTAAACTTTTCACCCAGGGCTTGCTTCCACAGTACCTTCAGCTCCACAATCTGAGAGGTCACATGCCACATCAGGTTTTCACTCAGGAACTTCATGCCATAGGGGCCCAAGAGTTCAGCCAAGGCTCGCATCTCTGGAATAGAGTTACAGAGGTCCCAGCTGAGACTCAGAGGGTACTGGAGCATTTGCATAACAGCTATAGGGTAATCTGAACATTTAAGATGTTTCTCAGCAAAGAAAGGAAGTGGAGAAGCAAAAGTGACCTAATATTCTGCTTTCAGGTGACAGGTCTAGCCTGCCCATGGAACAATTTACCCTCTCCCCACTGGTACTCACACCAAGACTTACCACAAATGATAACTATTTACTTCACATTCTTATAAGTCTACACTTTCCCAAGTCCCTTTACGTGGTAGCTGGGTTTCACTCTTGCTGGACCAGCTGTTGTAGCTTTCCTAGATAAAAGACCTTAAACAAGTCACTGACCCTCTCTGAGCCTGAGTTTACTTTTCTATAAAATGAAGAAATTAATATCTGCCCTGAATACCTCACAGAGTTGATATGAGAATAAACAAGATACATTTTAAAAACCTTAGAACACTATTTTATATATATATATATATATATATAATTCATATGTAATTTAATAGACAAGAGTGGGTTAAGTGCTTGTTCCAGATCACTTAAGCAAGTCAAGAGCTGGTGCAGAAACCTAGCACAGAGCCTTACTGCCCCTTCCTGTGTCCCAGCAGATATCACAACTAGCTCCTTATCTGGCTTTTTCTATATCCCACCCTCAGCGTTCCTTATTTAACACCTCACTGTCCAAGTTTTCCTCTCCTTAAGCTACCTTTTCTTTGTTCATAATCAACATACATCCTCAGAGTTCCAATTGTTTTTTCTTCTAAATTCTTCTTTCCTCTAGTCTGCCCCAGTGCTTCATCCCTCCCTACCCAGCCGGCTTCTGGCCTTTTGTGAATCAAATAAAGCTGCCTAGGGAAATCCCATGTTCAAAACACCAGTGACAAGTTCGGCCAGGGAGGAACTCTAGCTATGATCTTTGGGTATGGGCTATCCCAGAAAGAAAAGCATAAAATACCAGAAGTAACAACAAGAAACCAGTAGAAAAAAGGTGAGTTTTATATAGTTAATGTAAGTCCAGAGGGAAGAGAAAACCAAGGTGCCACACTCCAGTCTTTGAAAGCAGGGCCGGTTGACCTACACCTCTACCAATGGCTGAGGACAGGAACTGGTCACAGCAGCTGACACAGAGCCTTGTCCAGAGCAAGCACATTTTTAGAGTTACCTATTTACAGTAGGAAGATTAAGCTGACAACTGGAAAAGGATTTCCTAACCAATCAATTTAGATAATGCCAAAATGGCTGACAAAGCGGGAAAGGGGCTAAGTTTCCTTCTCTGGAATAGATGGACAGGAGACACACTGATCTGTCAGACCTCCTTATTCTAGTCTTCTCTACTCCAGGCTAGTAACCCTAGGGCTTCCTCCTCTTTCCATCTATCTATTTTTGGAGTAGTATTGTCCCATTACCATGGTAACCCAGGGAAATTGGGGTGGGGGTGGTAGAAAGGGGAATCAGCATTACCTCCTGCTGCTTGTCAGTTGTCAGCAAGACCTAAAGCTGATTTTAGATACTGCCTACAGTTTGTGGGTGGATTGATGAGAAGGGGACATCTGAAACCTCCAGCAGATGAAGAGTAGGGTCAGCTTACTGATGAAGTGAGAAATAGCACAGGAAGAAGACAGAGCTGGAAAACATAACTGCGTACTCTGACTTTCATAACACCTCCAAGAAAGGGGAAGAATGGAGAGAGCAGATCACTGAAACATCTCCTACCTGTCCCAGACACCATGTAGGAGCCATGATTTATATGGAGGTGACAGGAAGGAGGAAGCAGTAGGAGAGTTCATCAATCAAGTCAGTCAGTAAAACAAATCTATGAAAAAGGATCTGTATGGCTTAAAGCTCTCTTTAAAAAGAGAATGACTTCCTGCTCTGGCTGGTATGGCTCAGTGGATTGAGCACCAGCCTGCGGACCAAAGGGTCGCAGGTTCGATTCCCAGTCAGGGCACATGCCTGGGTTGTGGGGCCAGGTCCCCGGTATGAGGCACACCAGAGGCAACCACACATTGATGTTTCTCTCCTTCTCTTTCTCCTTCACTTGCCTTCTCTCTAAAAATAATAAACAAAATCTTTTTAAAAATAAAAAAGAGAATGACTCCCCAATTCATTGATTACACACTTATTACCTGACTCTCCTTGAAACAAAAAAGCACTTCTGTATACTGGGAAGCAGCACTACATAGTGATTAAGAACCTGGGTTCTGAAATTTGACTGCCTTGAGTTGAAATCCCAGTTTTACCATTTATGAATGTGTGACTTCAGGCAAGCTCCTTAAACTCTCTGTGTCTCAGTATCCTCATCTGTGAAATGGGAGTGATAAGAGTATCTACCTGAAGGCTCTTGTGAGGATTAAATGAGTTTATACATGAGAACACTGATAACTTAGCCCACAATAAATGCCATCCATTATTTCATCATTATTTTTTTTCCTTTTTTTTTTTCATTATCATTATTAAATGGCAATAATCTAAGCACTGGTTAAGGCTCTAAAATGTATCCCTAAGAAAGAAGATATCATAACATCAGACCAGTATTTAATAATTCCAAGCACAAGAATGTTCTCCTTACATTTCTCTTTTACCCTTCATCATATGTCCTACTGTTGTATTCTTGGTTGAGATGGAAAGTAACCATTTAATATCCTCTGAACAATAGATTCTTTCAGGGACTTGAGTGTTCCTGCCCAACTCCTAACACCCCTCATTTTCCCTTTCCACCTTCAATCCCCAGGCCACTCCTCAATTCTGAGTCTTGCTTAGAATCTTTTTCTTTCTTTCTTTCAGCTCCTTGGTGAGGCAACCAGGCCCTGGGCTCACCGGAGATGTCAGAGAACTCCTCTGCGCTGAAGTGTTGCTCCTCCTCTCTGGGGAGGCTGACGAAGGCCTGCATGGCTGGGGAGAAGATGATGGTCCCACTGCTCGCCTGTCTAAGCAGACTTTCTAGGTACCTACAGAGTTGACCAAGAAAGCACAGAAAATTAGTGTTCAATCCCTTCTCCCTATCATTGCTTCCTACCACTACCACTGGACCCAGAAAGAGAAACCCCACCAAAGGCTGCGGTGGGGAGAAGAGACTCAAAGAAGATGGTAAAACACTAATTAATACCCCAAACATTGGCTCAGAAACAGCTGGCAGTAATATAATTCTACTCTGCCTCTAATCTGCAGGGCTGTCAAATGTAGTGGTGTGCACTCCCCTCCCTCAGCCCCTGCTCTTTTCCAACCACTGCTATTTATTGGCTTTTCTCTGTTGGGTAAGGCAAATCCAAGGTGACAAGAAAAAAGTTCCTACTGATTGGGCCCTCTGAAATATACTTAGCCTTAACCTCTCCAATGAGAATGTTGGACTGAAGACCTAAAATCTTGAAAGTGGGTCTCAAGTCAAACTTCTTGGACAGGGAGAAGCCCTGGGAACACTAGCCATCCAATCTCTAAACATTCCCTCCCGACCTCTGAGCAAGCTGAGAAGCCCTCCAGCCAGCGTCAGCAGAGGAGGCCTTAGCCAACCCATGCCACTCACCCAGGCACTAGGTCTGGGCTTAGATTTTACAGAAGTCTTCAGCTAACCACTAAAGGTGATTTTTTTTCTTTTAATTTGAGCTAGTTGCTCAAAAGTTTGAAACTGACAGATGTTACATTAAAACTAAAGATTTAGTAGGGCAGTGAGCAGGAGGAGCTAAGTGACGGCTGCCCCTTTAAAGAGACATGCCCTCCCCTACTACCCAAAGCTCCCTTCTAGCCCACAATACCCAGGTCCCTTACCTCTCCGGTCCCTGTTGGTATTTGTATTTGCAAACTTTGTCTTTCCCCGCTACCCAGGGGGTTCTTTGCAGCCTGTCTCCTGCTGAGCTGATACTGGATTAAGAGTGCCACCCAGTGGCTTGGGGAAGTAGAAATCTGGCTCCTTTCCATCCTTAAATTGTAAAAGAAATATTGCTCCTACTTTCTCTGGTTTTGGGGAGGAGGCCCCCTTCCTATTAAGAATAATCTGCTAGAGAAATGGTCATGTCTGGGGGAGACAGTGTTCCAGAGAGATAATGTTGGAATGGTTTTCAGAGGAAGAAGCTGGTTGGAAAGAGAAACAAGGGAACTTCAAAAAGTGGAAGAGAGATCATTTGAAATTAAAACAGAACCCATAAAAGGAAGGTTGACAACTAGAACTTAAGAGGAAAAATGTCAAACTGCTACAGAGTAGGTCAGTGGATGTTACAGGGAAGATTAGAAAGAAACCTCAAGGTGGACAGAAGGTGCCCCAGCTTATTGCTCCAGTCCTCAGGCAGAAACAAGCCTTCACCTGAGGGACTGTAACCCGGGGAGCTAAAATGCCTGGACCAGAATCCTGCTGTGTTAAGGAAAAAATGCTAACAAAGAGGTAAGGCAGACTGAAGATAAACAACACTGACCAATTTGTGTAGAGAGTGGTGATGGTCTGTTCCCCGCTTGAGTCCAGTGGCTGTGTTTGTTGCAGAAGGGCGTTGCGGATGACCCTGGAAACATCTGCGCCCAAAAACTGGGCCAGTGACTGTATGAAACTGACGTATGCTTTGACTCCGGTCAGTAGCTCAGAAGGCCTGGCAATCTCCTGGGTCGTGGCATTGTAGCCAGCCAGCCACACAATGGCTCTAGGTAACAAAAATCATAATTAAAAACCATAATGGTAAACATAGTCACTGTTATCACATTTATACTGTGTTCCAGATGCTGTGCTATGATTTTACTGCATGCATTATTTCATTTAAACCTCATAGCAACCCAAAAACATAGGTAAAATTATTACCCCCATTTTACAAATGAAGAAACTGAGACACAGAGAGAGTAAGTCACTTATTTTCTGTGAAGACCACACAGCTGGCAATTGGCAGAGCTGGGACTTGAATCCAATACCATTTGATTCCTAACCACTGTGCTTTTCTGCCTCCTCTGGAGAAATTAGATCAGGTGGTAAAAGACCTGGGCTCCCAAATATCATCTAGCTCTACCTGAGGGTTCATACCACCTGCATTCTCAGGGCCAGTATTTTGTCTTTTCTTCTTGGAAAGAATTAGTTCCAACCACAGTCAGAAATAGGAAACCACACCTCGGAAGTGCGGTGCAATCCCTGGTGGCCAGGGGATGCCAGAGCTGGAGGAGCACACTTGCCTGGCATACAACTGTAGCCAATCCTAGAGAAGGTGGGAGAACGTCCACGCTGCACGTACAGCAGGTCCTCGAATAACATCTTTTTATTAATGTTGATCTTTTCATTTAACATTGATGCGATGCCATAGGAACTTCACTTTTTTATATACGGTAAAATTGGTTTTCTTATATGTTGTTTCACTTGAAGTCACAGAACCTATCAACTATGTTAAGTGAAGACTTACTGTATTATTTTGGAGGCACAGAGAAACACCCCTTCTCACTGCACCCCCATCTCCTTCCAAAATATCTTCCCCAGGAAACTGAGAATTCAGCGTCAACCCTTTGACTTAAGGCTTTTCTCCTTGTTGAAAGGTAGCGGAAAGAGAAACATCCCATTTTGCCAAAGCCTACGTCAGTCATTTGCACCTCAATAGGAATGAATTAATCAGATTCTTCCTAAAGCCACAGATGTTTGGGGCACTCTTTCATTTTGTTTTGGGCAAAATGTTTATGGCAGGGGAGACGAAGGGAACAGAAGGGCCAGCTCCCCAGAGGAAAAGGAAAGAAGAGAAACCACTTGAGGGAAAATAATACAAAATGGGCAGACTCAGGCCAAACCTAGCCTATTCTAGAATTTTCATTGATGTCAAATCTCTAGGCCAACGTTGGGGCTTTAGGAACAATGATGCCAGTGCATAAAGTATTAGAGATATTCGAGGAAAACTAGAATATCCCACCCATGCTGCTCCAAGGCCTAGAAACCACTGCCAGCTTCTGAAGGTTTATAACATGGACGATTATCAACTTGTCATCTTCTTAAGAGTATGTGTGGACCCGAGATACTTCTTTCCATTAGCTAGTGTATAGAATGAAAACAAACTAAATTTACTGTCACACAAGCAAAAACCTAATTGAAAAATAAGTGTGCGTCTCCTACAATGAAAACACAGACTCCTGACCACTCTCCCTGCTTCTGTCCCTGCCCTCTCAGTGCAGCCAGAGTGAGCCCATTGAAATAAGGAGTGAAATCTTGTACTGCTCTGCTCAAACCCTGCAAGGCTCCCTATCTAACTCAGAATAAAAGGCAAAGTCCTCACAATGACACGGGAGCATCTGGACAGCATGTCACTCCTGCAACCTCTCTAACCTCATGGCCTACCCGTCTCCCCCTCACTCATTCTACTCCAGCCTCACTGGTCTCCTCCATGTCCCCTGAACATACCAGGCAAGTTCCCACCTCAGAACCTTTGCACTTGCTGTTTCCTCTGCTTAGACTGTTCTTTCAGTCACGTGATTGGCTTCCTCGCTTCCTTTCAGGAGTTTCCTGAAATGTCACTTTCCCAAGCCTGGCCTCTTACCTGGCCTCTCTATGTAAAACTGCAACACACCAACACGTAACGTACACACACACTTCCCATCTCCCTTTCCTGCTTTATGTTTTTGATTAGCACTTATCACTATCTAATCTAGCATATATTCTACTTTATTTTGTTCATCTAGCTTCCCTACTAGAAGGTAACTTTTCATGGGCAGGGAATTTCGTGTTTCATATACTGATGTATTAACAGCTTCTACTAGAGCACTGCTGACACACAGCTTGTTCAATAAATATTTGTTGAATGAATTAGTGAATATACCACATATTCCCAAATGAAACATAGAAGACTAGGGATTATTCACAATAATTCTGCCCCTCAGACCCCTAATTTCTGACTATAGTGCCCCATTCCAATATAAGGAATGTTCCTCCTACTTTGGGGACAATGGAATGAGGGGCAAAGTGGAGGGAAGAGAATCTATTTTATGGAGGCCTATTGTGCATATGTATATCAGGAACTTTGCACTCATTTTAATCTTTAATTATCTACCAATTCTCAATTACACATAATTCCAAATTATCTCTCTATAAGGTAAGTATTATTATCTTTACTGCACAGGGTAGGAAACTAAGGCCCAAACAAGTTGAATAATGTACTGGAGTGCCTTAGCGAATGGCCAGGATCTCAGCACAGTTCTGCTGACTGCAAAGGCTTCACTCATTCTACTAAACCAGTGGTGATGAACTCTGCTTGTTCATCAAAACCACCGGTAGAGGTTTGGGGTACTTCTTTGTCTATTTGCTTTTAATAGAGATGCTTGGGAACCTGTGCCAGATTGATGGCACCAGGTTCTCCAGGGTGCAGCATGACTGCCAAGATGAATCTAATGGAACCCAACTTTGACAATGACCACACTATACAAACATAGAAGGCAAAGAAAGAGTGATACCTGTTGAGTCTGGCCTCCAGCTGGCTGCTGAGATACTCAGAAGGGAAGATCGTGTGTTCAAATACAGAGAAGCTGAATACATGATTCATTGTCAGTGCCAATTCTGTCAAGTTTACATGTAGCTTGTCCATGCTGCATAAAATTGAGAAAGTAAAATGAGCCTTGATTATGGGTCTGGCAGTGCCTGCTATTATCTTGGAGGGATGTGTTGGCCATAACCTTCAGACCCCTTTCATCTTCTAGGAACACTCAGCCTAGATCAGTATACATTGAGACTGTATACAAAGTATATAAAGGCAAAGCAGAAAATTCACATTTAAATGCTTTTGCATATCTGTCATTCGCAACCACCACTTCTGCGTTCTTTTGCTGAAGTGGGAATATCACATTCCCTCTTCCCCATTCTCCATTCTCCTTCCTTTGATGTAGTGCCCCGTTGGCCCTCTAGGGCCCAGATTCTCACTTGGTGACAATGCTGCGATTTTTCCGGTGACTTTCAGCTCCCGGCTTGTCCCGCTCAGGTTCTCCTTTTTTGGGAGTCTGCCTCTGCTTCACGGTTTTCTTGTTCTTGGCCTTGCTGATAGTAGTGGCACAGTGCTTGGGCAGAAGCTTTAGAAATGAACACCGTGAATGGAGAAATGAGATTAGTTCCTAAAACTGCCAAGCAGCCCCTATAACAGTTATAAAAAGGTTCCTCCATGATTGCTTGTCCTTTTATCTTTCTGCCTTTCTCTCTCTTGCCTTCTAGCACCTCTTTCTCTAACGGGGGCCTATTTGCAAAGTGCTCACCTCTTTTAGTTTTTGTTAAATATCTCCCTATGCTTAGGCTCAACATCTCAATATGGCAGTGTCTTTCAGGATCAGATTATCAATTCCATACCCATATACCAAACGATAGTCTTCCCTAATTGGAAAATTCAAGTAAAAAGAATACAATCTGGGACTTCCGGCCAAGATGGAGGCGTAGGTAGACACACTATGCCTCCTCGCACAACCAAAAGAGGGAAAACATCATTTTAAAAACAAAAAACAACCAGATCTGACAGAAAATCCAACTGTTTGGAAGTCCCACAACCAAGAAGTTAAAGAAGACACATTCATCCAGACTGGTAAGCGGGGTGGAAACAGGTGGAGAGTATGCGGCAAGCTGGCAGTTTGTGGAGTGATGGGGGCAACGCTGAGCTGCGCGGAGAGGCCCGCTGCTGGTGGCCCCGGCGAAACCCAAGGCTGGCTGACTCGGACCCACCAGGGCGGAGACTGGTGGAGCAGGCGGTCCCTCATACGTGCACAGATAGACCAGGAGGAAAAGCTGGGGAGCAGAGCAGACTGCACAGCCCACCATCTCAGGGAAATAAAGCCTCAAACCACCAATTGAAAACACCTGTGGGGATTGAGGCAGCAGGAGGAACTCCCAGCATCATGGCAGAGTTCATTGGAGAGAACCACAGGGACTTAGATTTGCATAAGCCCGCCACCCATCCAGGAACCTGCGTGGAGGGGCCCAATTTGCTTGTGGGTGTCACACAAGGTGACTGGGAGTCCGCAGAGAGTGGAGCAAGCGCCATAGTTCTGTCTCAGGCTCTGCCCTCACAGGCAGCATCACAACACAACCACGTGGGTTGCCCTGCCCTGGTGAACACCTAAGGCTCTGCCCCTTAAAGTAATAGGTGCTTTGAGGAAAAAAATGGCCCAAATGAAAGAGGAGATCAAAATTCCAGAAAAAATACAACTAAGCCACGAAGAGATAGCCAACCTATCAGATGCACAGTTCAAAACACTGGTAATCAGGACACTCACAGAATTGGTTGAATTTGGTCACAAATTAGATGAAAATACAAAGAATACACTAAGAGAAATGAGGGGAAATGTACAGGGAACCAATAGTGATGGGAAGGAAACTGGGACTCAAATAAATGGTGTAGACCAGAAGGAAGAGAAAAACATTTAACCAGAAAGGAATGAAGAAACAAGAGTTCAAAAAAATGAGGAGAGGCTTAGGAACCTCCAGGACATCTGTAAACGTCTGAACATCCGGGTCATAGGGGTGCCAGAAGGAGAAGAGGAAAACCAAGGGATTGAAAGCTTATTTGAACAAATAATGAAAGAGAATTTCTCCAATCTGGCAAAGGAAATAGACTTCCCGGAAGCCCAGGAAGCTCAGAGAGTCCCAAAGAAGTTGGACCCAAAGAGGAACACACCAAGACACATCAAAATGACATTACTCAAGATTAAAAATAAGGAAAGAATCCTAGAAGCAGCAAGAGAAAAGGAGACAATCACCTACAAAGGAGTTCCCATAAGACTGTCAGCTGATTTTTCAAAAGAGATCTTGCAGGCAGGAAGGGACTGGAGGGAAGTATACCAAGTCATGAAAGGCAAGGACCTACATCCAAGAATACTCTATCCAGCAAAACTTTCATTTAGAATTGAAGGGCAGATAAAGTGCTTCTCAGATAAGGTCAAGTGCAAGGAGTTCATCATCACCCAGCCTTTATTATATGAAATGTTACAGGGATTTATATAAGGCATGGAGGGATATCAACAGGGGGATGGGAGGGGGAGAGAGGAGGAGAAAGTACAGAGAATAGGTAGCGTAAACAGTAGGTAGAAAACGGACAGGGGGAGGTTGAGAATAGTATGGGAAATATGGAAGCCAGGGAACTTATATGTATGACCCATGGACAAAAACTAAAGGGCGGGGAATGGGGG
>PVJI01011239.1:0-56915 GCA_004026765.1 Micronycteris hirsuta
CATCTGTTGCCAAGGATGAAAACATTAGGGAAGAAGCAGTGTGATACATTACTCACCATTAAAATATTTTCATTATATCCAACCTCACGTTAATAACACTTGAAGACTATACTCTTTTGTAGGACAACTTGATATCAATTCCCCTGGTGAGGCTCTTACTTTAGCATATTTTCTTCCCCATGAAGTATCAAGGAAAACCTATAAGACAGTTGGAAGTTACCTGCAGGTAAGATTATACAACCTCCACAAACATTAGCCTGATTCTATATTCCACTATGATTGACATCATAAGACCATACATTCCAATTTAGGGAAGTAAACCATGCAAAGGGCAGGAATGTAGAATTTATTTTAAAGTTGAAAGGGACTCTAGTGGTCTAATTAACCATATGGCCTTGTACTTGAGAGCGTGGCTTGAGCATCAGTTAGATGGGATTTTTTGAGTCCCAGGCCCAGCATATCTTAGCTGTATAATTATGGACAAGTAGCAAAACCTCTTGAAACCTCCTCATCTCCATACCTAAAATGGGACTAGTAATAGAACCTAACAACTCATGAGGAAGATAACACTTAAATGTAGAGCCTAACTCATTGAAAAGAATCCTCAATGGCAGAATGAGCTGATGCGGATGGAACGCATACCTGCTGTAAACACATAGAAATGTGGGATAAAATGTAAAGACAATTGAAATGAGCCAAGCTGAAAAGAAAGGGAAATGTGTAGATAGGTGCCCCTAACTTACACAGTAACAATAAAAAGACAGAACACAAATACTGAGGGTAAGCTGGCGGCTTTTGAATATTTGCACAGTTATAAGCTATGAATGGCTAAGCATTAGGATTTTATTGCTGCTTTGTGGACAGGTAGGTGCCCTCAGCCTGTGTAGGGTGAGGAAATAAAAATTAATCTAACTATATAGAACCTGGGGTATCAAAGAGCTGACCTTTCTGTCGGAAAAGGTCTAGGGACATTTCATTTGGTGGCCCTGGAAAACAGCAAGAAGGAAGCTTACATTCTTTCAGCTTTGGTTGAGAGGAAAAAAGCAGCACCCCACACACACAAAAATAATACTATCATACACCATGAAGGGTCATGGTGCCAATTTATATTCTTGTGGTGTAGCAATTTAAAGCCAAGAAATTTATTTCTTGGAAGAATACTTTTATACTGAAGATTATAGGAATTGCACAGGGGAAAATATATGCAGATTAACCCTTAATAGAAATAAGATAAGACAAAATGAAGTAAAATAAAATGAAATAAAAAACAGACCATACAGGAGAATCAGCAAATAGAACACCAGCAGTGCACTAAGAACTAGAAAAAAAAGTCCGTAAGTAAACCCTAAATGATATATGTTTAAAGTGATTTTTTAAAAAGGAGTAGAAATAATAAAGAATAAGTATAGAACAACATGGACAAAAAATAGATTTGGAAAAAATAGAACTACCAATAATAAAACATTTAGTCACTGAAATGAAAAATTCAGTAGATAGGTTAAGCACTAATTTGGACACTGTCAATAGATATTTTTGTGAATTGAAAGATAGAGCTGAGGAAATTACCATGATTCAGCGAGTAAGATTAAGATCATGATATTATTCAATGATAACGTTTTTCCCCCTCTTCTCTCTCTTTTTCCTCTCTCTCTCTGTTCCAAGATATGTTTCAGTCATTTACAAGGCACAAGACACAATGGTGGACAAGATAGACAAGACTCGTATTCTTCTGAAGCTCACAGTTTAGTAGATTGATAGATATAGTTATTAAACAAGTAAATAAACAAAGTGGATATTGATAAGTTTTGTGCAGAGAGTTAAAATCAGGTCTAGAGAATGTCTGTGTAGGCACTTTGTATTTATGGTGGTCAGGAAGAACTATTAAAGTTGGTGAAAGTTTAGCTTACGTAAAAATAACAAGAATGAATCTGCCATGCAAAGATCAGAAGAACTTCCTAGTTAAAGAGAGATGAATAGCACCAAAGAGGGAAGAACTAAGTGTGTTTAAGGAACTGGAAGAAGGCCGGCATGGCTGGAACATAGCGAGCAATGGCAGGAAGACTAGGAGATGTCTGAGATGTGCAGGCTGGGGCAGGTTATATGGGGCGCTTAATGAGAGCCAGGATAAGGAGTTTAGATCTCACTCTAAGAAGTAGGGAGGCATAAATGGACTTAAAGAAGGATATTTACACAGCCTGTTTTACCATTTAAATTATTTGGCTGTCTGCTCTGTGGAGAATAGATGATAAGCAGGAGAAATGGAGGCAGCGCATGGAGGGAACAGTAGCGTGGACGGTTGGGAAGCTGCAGCAATGATCCGAGTGCCAGAGGCCAGTGGGGTTTGGACTAGGTGAGTGGTGGAGGTGAGAGACATTGCCTGATTTGGAACAGGCTTTGGATGAAGATATTGTAAGAGTTGGAAATTGATAGAATATGGGGTTTAGGGAAAGAAAATAACGACAGATTCTAAGAATCAGAGATAAATCCCTGCAGGAATTATTTCTACACTATTCATTATTCACATAGCACTTTCAGTGATCGAAAGCTTGGTGCTTCATATGGGCACCCATTCCTTTTTATGTGCCCAAACTGTTAGAAAATTCTTCCTGTAGCTTTGACCCCTTTTCCCCTAAGAATTTTTAATTAAAATATAGTTAAATTATTTATAATCCTTCTGCTATATAACAAGTCTTCAAATAGTCAAAGAACGTTACCATTTCTTCCTGGTATTCCCCCCACCAAGCTAAATATTCTCATTTTTTAAATTCTAATAACAATCTATTTGTATGGCACTTAACTTCACTTATAATTCTATATTAAAGTTTAATTATTTAAATTTGCTTGAGCTTTTCTACTAGAATTCATTCTCTGAAGTGCCCTATTCATTCAGCACTCAAAATTTTATCTCTAAAATAAGCCTGACACTAAATTAATTTTTTACACAGTCCTGACTCCAGTTCTTGTTATTTTACCATCCTGAGCACTCTGTTTTCCACACGTTTTACTTTATGAATACTTCTCTTTAAAAAATGATGACCACAACTAAATGCTAAGTAGTCCAAAAGTTCTAAATTCTATACTTAAAAAAAATGGAAAGTTAACAATGAGATTCGGCATAGCTGTTGTGCAGTGTTGACTCATCAAACTTTAGTCATCAAAAAACCCCAGTAAATCCATATTAAAATAAGCCAGGTGTACCATAGCTGGGAGGGTACACTCTGAGATAAGCCTCTGGCAAAGAAAGAATGATGTATGGAATATACTTATTTTAAGAGAGATTATAATTAATTGGAAACTACCATGTAAGACAGTAAAAAAATAAAAACTACAACACAAAAGAAGACATTCTTTTTTCAAAGTAGCAAAATCTTAATTGCTTCTTCCACTTAAGATGTTGTGAGGGAGTTTGCTATAATTGCGTAATCAGAGCTGGTGTACGCTGAAAGGCTAGGGTGAGGGAGGAAGGAAAATCATAACTGAACTAGGCAAGGGCTTAGAATGTAAGTGATCCCCTCCTTAACCCCCCTTGCCTATTCTTGGCCACTTGACCACCAGCCCCATGGAAACACAGTCCCATGATGATGTTTCCTTGGACCCCTTGCTAGATAATGTTAGGGTTCACATATGGTTAAGAAAGTACAAAATCAGGTAAAAAGACCATATATAATGGACCTTACCAATATGAGCTTCCCAGTTACCAGTATAAGAATGTCAATTTGTAATCCCAGAGTTGTTCTCCTGAGTTCTCCAGACATCTGAAGACTACCTTTTCTTTAGAATAATGTTTAAACAAACATTTGGCTTGAACTGCCACATAATTGAGAACTAGAAAGTTAATATCTCCCTGATATTCCTAAGGATTCTTTGAGGGAGGGGTTGCATATATTCTTTATATATATTCCTGTCCATTCTTACATGTATTTTAGATATTTAATCAATCATTGATTTGTATGTCACTGCTGGGGATATTCTCTTTATTCTGTCACTTGCCGTCTCAACATGAAATCAATGTTCCTTTTCTGTTATCACCTCCTTTTAATACCTCTAACAAAGGGTTAGTTGGCTTTTAATGAAAGTTGGCTCTCCTGGAGAGGAACTATATTTCATCTCAGCATACTACCTACATTTATACTTAAATATCACTGTTTTTAACGTTGCTTCTGATAGTCCTTCCACAGGAATTACTTAGTTTTCTCATCTGTTCTCATCCTCCCACCATTTTTATAGACACCTCTCTCTATATTCTTCCCCCAAGATTGTGTAAACTCACTCCTTCCTCTGGCTGTCCCAGCAAGCCTCACCTTCTCTCCCTGCAATCATGTTATTCAGCTTCCCAGATCAAGCTGTAAGGCCTGTCTTTACATAACCAGACTAGACCATCAGATAATTTGGTAAACCTAATATAGTTTTCTACATTATTTCTGGTCAGCTTTAAATTTTTATTTTGCTATTTATTTTGAGCACTGTATGTTTATTAAAATAAATTGAAATGCATAGCTAGGAGCAACTCTTGTAAAGGAAATGATTAACTTGTTTTCATAAATGCTAAGTTTGCCAGCAAAACATCTACATGGCACTGTAGGCGGATGTCCATTAGACTAGGGGAGTGAAGAACTGATAGCTGTTTGCCTGAATGTGATACCTACGTCTATAGAAATGGGTAGATTTCTGAAGGAGAAAATGTTGAGGCAGACCCTGAGGCAAAACTCACATTTAAAGGATAAAAAGTCACAGGCAAAATAGAGACGGACTCATAGACAGAGAACAGGCTGACAGCCAGTGGGGGTTTGGGCAGGTCAGAGGGTGGAGGGACCTAGCGAAAAGGAAAATGGACTCGTGGACATGGACAACAGTATGGTGATTGCAAGGGGACAGGGGGTATAAGGAGGTTAAATGGTAATGGGAAAAATACAATTAAAGTTTTGCTTTTAAAAAAAGAAAAGAAGGTTACTACGACAGTGAAGGAGACAGAGAAGCAGTCAGGAAGAGGAAGAAAAGCAGATCAGCAAGTTTGGGAAGCCAAGGGAGGTGAGAATGTTAGAAAAAGCTGTGGGATGGGGGAGGGTGGGGGTTGTTAAATGGCGAAGGCTCAAGATGAATGTGACAGTTTCTAAGAGGCAAATGACTTCAAGAAAGCAGATCCGTTCACAGAAAGAGGCTTGAAGTCGGATTGCCTGACATTATTGGGTGAGCGGGAAGAGAGGAATTTGCAGATACTCTTTGAAAGGTTTCTGTAAGTAGGAAAGAGAATTTTTCGGAAAATGAAATGGAAAGTAATAGGTTTAGCACTCAACCTTTTAATAATAAGAAATCAGGGGCTGGGAATTACCAGAGGTAGTTTTTAGTGCATGTGTAGAAGGCTGAGATTAAAGCAGAGCACGGTTGGTAGTAACTCAGAACCCCCACAGCAAACGTGGAAGATTACCAAGACAAGGGAAAGCTGACCCGGGGGAAACTCATTCAATGTGCTCAGCTGAGATGCTGGTTCTTGGACTGGAAGGGGATACAGGGTACCAAGTAAGTGGAATGCAAGAGACGAATGTCTAGACACATGCTGGAAAAATTTCAGGACTCCAAGCATAAAAAGGAAAATCCCATACAGAAAGAAAGGCAGATTCTCTTGCAAGAAAACACCTTTTCAGGAAACACTGGATTTCAAAATTCAGTACTAAAGTTACCTTCAAAGGTCAGTGAGAAAAAAGTTCTTGATCTTTAATTTCTAGGTCTAGCTAAGCTAACCTTCAAGTGAGAGGCCAGGATAAGTCAATGTGAGACCTCTTTCCTGGTAAATCATATACTTGAACAAAATTAAAATAATTCCAAGTAAAAAGATCAACAAAGAAATTAATACAATGAACAGTTATGTCTAAATTATTGGAGCACCGGCTAGTGATACGCAGTTTGGAAGTAACTGACATACGGGTGTCAGCCAGAGGACAAGTGGTCGCCCAGCGGAATCTTTATCGGGCTTTGGGGAGTGCTGATGCTGGCTCAACAAAGAATGATGATTAAAAATTACATTTAAGTGAATGCAATGAAATTAGTGCAGAACATTTGAATAGTTGAAGTAGGATATCTAGAGAACAAAAATGTAACCGTGAAAATTCCTATCAGTCCAAAGAAAAGTTAGGAAAGGGGAAAAATGAAGAAACAGCAAGAAAACACGTTGAAGAGAGACCTTAATATAAGATGGAAGAAGTAAGTTAACACAGTTTAATAAGTACAGTAAATGTTGGTGGATTTAATTTCTTATTGAAAGAAAAAAGGATCAGATGGTGTTTTTAAATTCCACTATGGACATTACATATGTGACGTACTTAAACTAAAATGACACTGAGGGTCTGAAAATAAAATATGAAAAAAGTTGTAGCCAATAAATACAATGATAAGTAGGAATAGTAGTATTAATATCACACAAAGTCATATATGGAAATATTGAAATATAAAAAAACACTAACCAGGAAAAAGAGAGATATGGTATATTGATAAAAATCAAACAGACCACAAAATCTAACATTTTCTCTCCTTACACTACTTGTTGTGAAGTATTTTAGAAGAAATATTTAAGAGACAGTATAATAATATCAATCAAAATTTAAATTGTGCTTTCTCAAAGCAAAATCACTTCCAGGAATCATTTCTTTGGTAATAAACCTTTGAAGGTAACATAAATATCTAGCAACTTCTTGGGGAGTTTTCAAAAATAAAAACATATTAAAAGATATGAGAATGGAATGAGTAATATTCTCTTCTACGGTACATTGAGAATAAACCAGTATATAACAAAATCAATTAAAATTTAAAAGAAAGAAAACTCTAAAGATAATATAAGAGAAACCAATGAGACCACAGTATTTTTTGGGCTGTAGTGGTAATAGCTTTTGTATCAATAGTTTTAATTTGAATGGTTCTCTTAACCAATTCTGTAGAATGATGTGGATGAGACATGAACTGCAATCGGTTTTATCTGAACCAGTCTATGAATAAAAGAATAAAATTAAAAGTCATTAATCTAATATGTATATGCCTGCTTATATTTCACTTCTATAAAGAGCTACCTAGTAAATTTAATATTTATATAAGATTATAAACACCTTATAAATCAGACTTGGAATAACTGGAATTTTCTCTTACAAAAACAATCTTTTGTCTGCTTTGTTCACTTCTTTATCCTCATTGCCTAGAATCTCGCCCAGAATGTAATAAATGGATTATTTAATAATGTTTGTTGAATGAATAAAACGTATTCATTTCCAGATGCCTTTGAAAACATACTGTCTTCTAAAAAATTCCTTTCCAATGTGGATGCATAGGCTTAAACAAGTATCAGGCCATCTGAGACCTCACAAGCAAAGTGAACTATAACTTAGTGCTAGATATGAATCAAAATAATGCCCAAAATTGATTAAGAAAATGTTTAAAAGCAAGCGATACCACTCTTTGCCGTGGCCTCCAGCACATGTGTTTATATACGGATCCACTGATCAAGCTTGGTCTGGTCCTTGTGGCCTCTTGGTCTGTTGAGAGATGACCCATATGTTCATGGGCCAAATTCTGACGTGAGAAAACAATTTCAGAACTTAAAAAGAACCTTAGATCACATTCCCAGAATTCCCTTTACAAATAGAGAAAACAAGTCAATTGATCTTAGGGCATGATGCTCTGATATCTGAATTACATTTGTGGTTGCCCATTTATTTGTCTACCCTCCACATCTGGCTTTAGCCTACATGGTTAAAATGGTCTTAAATATCTTTTCGTACATGAAGCACTGCTCTGAAAGGCTTTTCATTTTTAGTTCTCTCCATAAGATGTCACTTGGGTTTCAATAGTAGTAACAATAACTTATAGAAACAATTTTAATATGTGCTATTTGATTATAAGGATAATTTATATCCTAGAATATTAATGAAAATGTTATTCATGTATAGTCATTTGTCTCTGAGAAATAAGCTAAAATTTTAAGGGAATGGTTAAGATGGTATTATTATTATTTTTACAAATTATTATAAACACTGTATGCATGTTTTAGTAGAGTTATTTTCATTATGGAAGTTTTGCTATTTCCGTTAGTAAATATGTATACAGTGATACTAAATATATGTATCACTGTTCTGACTAAATATATGTATACAGTTCTGACTAAAAATGCCATAATTAACTATAGAAATATAACAGTAGTAAATGGTAAAACATGACTAGAACCATTTACTTTGATATTTCTAGATTCTCTAAAAAGTATTTTCTGTATGAACACAATGGATAAAAGACTAAATTCTCCCTAACCTCCAAGTACAAAGAGTAACTTTGAGGCCATGCTACTCAATTGAATATAATTTAAGTCCAATAAAGATGTGTCAGAAATACCCAAATATCAGCACCTTATTTTTTAAAAAGCAAGCATTTTATGGATTATCCACTATTTATATGTTGAAATACTTGGTTAAGCAACCATTTATCTAATTTTTAAATGTTTAATTGGGGTGTAGAAAGTACTATATATAATATCTTATTAAGTTATTTCTTTTAGTAAATATGCATATAGTAATATTGCTTTAAGTTAAATTATTCTTAACTATTATAATAAATGAAAATGAGCTTTAGCAAGTTGGAAAGTACCATATAGATATGAGCCTCAATTTAAAAATCATAGAGAAATAATTTTGAACAGTCTAAATAAATATATTATATAATACACATTATATAATAGATATATAAAGGTAACCTCTATCAAAAATATCAAACCAAAAAGTGTCACTTTTTTTAAAGCATAGACTTTCTTATAAAAACCCTTTTCCTGTAAATTTTGGGACTCTATTATTCTAGTTGCCAATAATTTGGACTTAGTGATCTAAAGGTGTACTCAACGTGTAGCCAACCAAGCTCTGTTCTTGTTAAGAAAATAAGAAATACTTCATCCAGGGACAATTCAGCTTATGTTATTATATTTAAGATTCTCCAAGATCTTTTTTTTTTTTGGCTATTTTAGCAATACTATTATTCAAATCTTACAGTGTAAGAGTTTACATCTTCTGCACAACTTGTTAGAGCTCAAGTAAAGCATCGTATTTCTCCACTTACGTGCTAATATGCTAAAATCTGGCACAGGTCAACTAGAAAAGACATGCAATTACTTGTTGCTTCTAGAAGTAGAATTGAATTTCTCTTTTACGTGTTTCTACATTTATTTTCTTCATCACCAACGAATAAAATATTCTTCAAACAAACCATTGTTGATATTTTATAATAATTAAATAGTTATCTCAAAAGAGATGAGTTCATAAAATGCAAATGGATAATATATAAGAAATATTAACAAATAATTCTTACATGATCACACGCATTGATGATTTTTTACATAGAGCAGTGCATCCAATTTACTAACATTTCCCAGAAGAAAGACAATATAAGCATGAAAATGATGATTTAAGGATTTATACCCCAAATTTCCTGGAATCATTCTAGATAAGATGTTTTATAATTTTCAAAAACATGTGTGAGGATATCTTAAAAAATCTAGTATATTTAGTTATTTCAAAGTTTCTATTTGGAATAAATATAAATTCAAATATAGCATCTTTGTTTAAGAGTATGCATACTAAATATTATTTGAAAATCATTTCTATAACTATTTTGTATTTTACAATTTAACAATGGAAAACTCCTGAACATATTTAATTTTTTATAAACATAGTAGCAGCAGGACTGTTGACTATTCTCTGCTGTATTCATTTTTGGAATGGCATAAAATGACCCATCTACTTAATCGTGGGCAACTATTTAATAAGATCATTTTGTGGGGGTATTTTGAAAAGAAAGATTTGGTTTTGTTATGGGAAGAAAGAGGAGCATCGCGGTTTCCGTAACCACGGATCTAACTATGGCAGTGCAATGAAAAAGTAATCTGAAGGAAGGAATGTCAGTTAACCTCTTAAATGCCAATGATGGATTTCTCAGATTGCTAATAAATCTCAATATGTCTTTATTTTATTTTAAATATTTATTAATCATTTTACTTTTTTAATTTTACTTAAGTATTTCTTGAATTCTTTGGAAGTTGTCTTCTATCTGTTTATTCTAATTCTGATTGGTTCTTTGGGAAAATAAAATTAGTTGATTTATAATCAAAAGCTCATAGTATTTCTAACTAGTCTCCTTCAAAATTTCAACTAATGATATCTATTTTAAAATCCTATGTTTCAAAGAATAGTTCATGCCAGTTCTAGAAAGGTCTTTGGTCATACAGACTCCAGGCTTTTCTCCTATAAGCACTATCTTTTGATAAAACACCTGGCTGTATTAGATACTCAACAAATATTTGTCAAGTGAGAGAATACAATTTTTCATTATTAGCACATTTCCAAAAATATATATTTTTTAAATCTCAGAATGGTATTAGTGATTGATGATCTGTGCTGCTCTTTGCTGTATAAATATCGCTCTGCTATTTGGATGCAAAATAATTATGCCCATTCTATTTCCAATAAGTGTAAAAATAAATGAATAGAATCAATAACTAATACTCTTGAATAACTATGAACCCAGAATGCAATAAATAATATTATTTCAGAAAATACCAGATTATTTCTTAATAAAATTTATTTGTCTACACCACCATAATCCAGCCAGATGATAGAATATTTATTTTTTCAATGAGTTATGCATTTAATATTATTATTTATTATATGACAAATGAAATATCACTTTAAATGTCTAGCTGAATGCTTAAAAGATATATAATCTCCTTGAAGACCTATTAGCAAATCTAGGAAATTAAGAGTAATATATTATCTAGGTTAAGAGTAATATATTATCTAGGAAATTAAGGTAAAAATGGGTTTCAAGTATAGTTTAATATTTTGAATAAAAGAAGTAATTTTGTGTGTTTTAGAGGATCAGGTAATGATTAGTGGATTTCCCTGGGCTCTAAGCTTTAGAATGTCAGAGACTTTTTTATTGTTGTTCAGTTAGAATTGTCCCTCCTTTTCCCCCATTGCTCAGCCCTACCCTTTTTCTTATTCATCTTTATGACTTTAGTTCCTTACACATTAAGTAATTAATAAATTTCCATTGACAGAGTTAAGCTGTGCTTTAGAATAACAAACTTTGTTTTAGGGCCATGAAATTTAAGTTCTAAGTAAAATAATGTTGCAAATGTTTTTATAATAAACAGAATATAGTTATAGATAATAAACTTTGTTGACAGAGGTAGTGTTTACCATCATCGTCATACATAACTAATTGTCAAGTACTTTACTAAAAATTTTATTTTTTTATCCATTGAACTGTTCTCTAAGCAAATAAAGAAATAGTTCTATAAATCTAGAAACTGGAATTTTATAAAAAAAATTATTAACATGAAATTTATTTCTATAGTAAATAAGTGCCAAACCTCAGCCATGTTCAAAGCAGGAGGTGATTTCAAAACTCATGATGAACCATTTTCTGTCCCATAGAATTTTATAGTCTAGTAGGAGGAATAAGGCACTTACTCTAATAGTTAAAGTGGAAGTCCATTATTGATATAAAGCAAAACATAAATTAAGGAAGACAGAGGTTGATTATGATTGGCTGATTGGGAAATAGTTCGTGGAGGAGTTGTCTTTGGAGTTGGACTTGCGGAGGAGCTTGATTGCAGGCCTGGTGGAAGAGCCGGTGTCTCAAGTGAAGAGAAATGAGGGAAAGGGGGCCGAGGCTTGACCAATTCCATGACGAAATGTAGTGCAGTTGGGCTGCAGAGTGTAAGTAGGACATAACTTTGAAAGTTTGTTGAAAACCATAATAGCCTAGGCTAAGATGGTTTCTGAGGAAATGTAAAGGAAACTTAGCTAAAAATGTGCCATTAGTGTCTACATTGCAAGATAGATTGCAGTTTTATTCATTTTTGCATTTTTATTTATTTTTTCAGTAATAACCAGTATCAACTAAGCTGATGTTCTGCTTGTCTATACACTAAAAATAGATACATGGTAAAACAAATGGTTATGTGTTTTAACTTTTTGATGGCTTCAATTTCATATTGTTATAACCCTTAATTTCCAGACAAAACTTCATAATTGACAGTTAATTATCAAGTGTCAGTTTTCAGGTCTATTTGTTCCTTAATAATCTACTTTATATTCCTGGATGGGGGAAGAAAAGACATAAAACTATACTCAAACCAATAGATTTTCAAAACATTTCTTTCATGTAACTTTATTTGTATCCTATTTCCAAAGACTACTGCTCTTTCTCAAGAACAGTGAAAGAGTCTATTAGAAAATGTGCCTCAACATGGCAGTCATCTTTAATCATTAGAGCTTTATACATAAATGCAGTCTGTACCCACCACTTAACTGATACCATGAACCTCAACATAGGAAGTAACCCTGGCCTTTCATAAGTCATGTACCACATGCGCATACACAATATTATGCTGGACATTACTTCATCTGGTTTCATAACGTGCTTTTCTTTGCTTTTACCAAAGCAGATCATCTTTTTATTTGGCTATGCCATTTTTCTCATGTAACTAATGTAGTATATTATCTTTGCCAACTCAGAATCATTTGAATATGAATTAAAAACCCATGAAGAACTTATGATAAAGGTTTACCTCAACCACATTCACAACATGAGAGAATAACAGCAAAAATAATCCCTTGTTTTTTCTAAGTTTGGATGATCAAGTTAGCCTTTCTTTTTGTGAGTAGAGAAGAAGATAATATTGTTTGAAAGAGAATACAAATATTTTGTAAATATCCCATTAGGAGATATGGATGAAACTGCAATATTTGTTGTTAAATCTTACCATTGAAAACAACCCTAAAACAAAGTTTTATTTTGTTTTTTTCCAAACGCTGGTCACATAAACATCAGAAAAGAAACTGACTTCATTAGATAATAGTTTACATATTTTACCTACAAATTCAGATTGTTTTAGGTTTGAAACTATAGGCCTGGAACATTCAGAAAATACCACCATAGTGTTATTTTTCCATCCGACAAAAAGAAAGAAATTGTTAGCATCTTTTTTTATCTTATGGAGAGTTTAATTATATTAAGGCTTCATATTCTCACTTTTTAAAGGTAATTTTTCAGATAAAGTATATTGACGGCAATAATCAAATATTTTATTTTAAACTTTTGATGTATAAAAATGTGTAATCAAGTCCATAGATAATTAAAAATTTCCTAAGTTCTATGACCCGGTGATAAGCTATCAGCATTCATGCTCATGCAATATTGATTATTGATTAAAAGCAAAAGTTACTACAGTGAAGAATATTGAAATTAAATTGTATTAATACATATGTTGAAAGATATAAATCACATTCCAGATAATGACATAAAATAGTTCACTTAAATACAAATGCCTATTTTTAAAAAATAAGTATTTTACTTGTGTTTAACTTCAGAAATAATTAAAAACTGAATATGTCACTTTTAAAATCATCTCAACATTGTCCTCCATTGTCCACTAAATTTTAGGATAATAGTCCCTGTACAAATAATTTATTTTTCCATAGAAAACAAGTCACAGACTGTTATCATGCTACCACTGGTTTGGAGAATTGTCTTCCACTAGAACGGGTTAAATAGAGTTATTAAGTAGTTAAGTTTGGGGCATGGAATAATTTATTTTGGTATTTGCCTCCAGTGCCAAAACTACCTCACTATGCACATCAGAGATCCCAACTCGTTTATGTAAACATGCACTCCGACTTAAATGCCCTACGTGACAGACACACACACACCAAACACATTCACCATGAAAATGATAAATTCTAGAGGGCAGAGGGTAAAGCATACTGTTAATAAAGATCAGCACTGAACTTCTTGCTATTTCAGATCCAGTAAAAATTCAATTATCTATATTGTAAAATATTGAATAGTGCATAAGAGTCTAGATGTAAACATTTTAAGCAGTCAGTTTTCAAAATCATTGAATGCTATGTCATCAGATATTCTTGTCAGCAGAATGAAACACGGTTGGGGCAGCACACACCGTACACATCAGTGAATGAAATGAAAGAATGTTGGCAGTAATGGAACATAGTGGTGGATTTTGCAAGATTAAAATAACTGACATTTTATGAAAATTTTTATTTTCTGCTTTGGATTTTATCTACACTGACAAAAACAAACACATTTAGATTTCTCAAATCTCTCATATTCTCTTGGGTAGAATATCTGGAAAGAACACCTGACAAATCGCCCTGTCGGGGGCCATGCTTTAATATTTATGTGGGGATTTGCCAGGATGGACAAAATGAACACTAATCTCTTCTCCTTATCACACAAGAGTTGGTAGAATTAGTGCTTATAAAATCCACTGCTTAATTGCACAGAGTAAGTTTTGCGCAATATTTTAGCAGAAGATTATTTAAAGATTGATGATAAAAGGTAAAATAATGAGCTGGTGAAATTATCCATTGCCAATTTTTTTTAAAGATTTTATTTATTCATTTTTAGGGAATGGAGAAGGAAGGGAGAAAGAGCAATGTATGGTTGCCTCTCATGTGGCCCTCAATGGGGACCTGGCCCGCAACCCAGGCATGCGCCCCAACTGGGAATCGAACCGGGACCCTCTGGTTCCCAGCCCGCGCCCAATCCACTGAGCCACACCAGCCGGGCCCATTGCCAAATTTTGACATTATCAGTTCTGGCAATATATCTGCACTATCCTTAGGACCTATTTTACCCAATCATTTCTATCATGTGTGAGAGACCTGGTCTTTGGGGCTGAAGGGTTTTCTTGAGGTAACAGAAAGTGCCACGATTTCCTGCTCCTCCGAAATTCCCTTCCCCTGCCTACACTCCTGAGCCAGTACCGACTACACTTCCATACATTAGACTTTGATTTTATAAACATTACTTTATAGTAACCATGCAATAAGCATGGAACTCTTACAGATTTGTAAGCATGTGAATTTTTTAGAACATAATATTATATGGAATCCATTCTTTTATTTCAACTTATTTTTTTTCTACCACATTCGCCTCTGAGTTAGGCCCAGATTTTTCACCCTTCCTGGGAGGTTATACCACTAGAAGATTAAATATCAGAAGCCTGGAGTCATTCTCTTCTTTAAACATAGCTTTTTAATTTCTTTTTATTAAATTTGTTGCAGCGACACTGGTTAATAAAATTATCCATGTTTCAGGTGCCCACTTCTACAACACAGCATCTGTACTCAATGAGAACACACTCTCTTACCTGTGGGTAGAACACAGATGAGGAATTATTTGAAGGCAGGGCAGGAGAGGGTGAAAATTACTTCAGCCACCATTTTCTATGATCTTTTGAGGACACCAGGGCAACCTCATCTTTGGAAAAATAATCCATCAAGTGAATGTTTATCTCAGGAAGGCTAGGTTACAAGATTACTTATCCCTCAAAAAAAAAAAAAAAAGTGCTTAAAAATATGTGGGGGGAATTACTATCCAGCAAAGCAGCATCTATTATGCATCTCTGAAAAACAACAGTTAACACTGTGGTTGTATTTTTTCTGATGTATTTGCTTCAAAACATGATCAGAAAAGAGTACACTTTCTATTAATTAAGCTGAGTTAAAACCTGATGTGTCATTTCATTGACTGTTATTATTGTTTCTTGAAACCTTGTTCTTGTTTATAATTTTTTTGATTTTAGAAATCTTCCAAGCAGTTCAGTCTAGAAACTTTAGAATTGTGAATTTAATCAGTAACTTCTAGGTATGCATAGGAACATATTGCATGAGACAGTGATGTAATTTGTGAGAAATGTCTACACACAAGCTTTCATAAACCTTTATTCTGTCTTTAGAATTTGGAATGATGGGAGATCATACAATTAAAAGTCAGCGACCTCGATCTGTTCATGAAAAAAGGGTCCCTCAGGAACAAGCTGATGCTGCTAAATTTATGGCACAAACTGGTAATACGTTAGTTACATTTTTCTATTTATTGTTGTTAATTTAATGAAACCACTGCATGTTTTCATAATCTTTTGCTGCACATTTGTCAGTTTTTGGAGCTGATTTTTTTTTGAACCATTTTTTTGTCACCAGTTAAAGTCCATAAATGAAGTAGCTGTGAATTTAAAAATGCAAAAAAAAAAAATGTGTAAGATTTATTTTGCTTTCAGTATGGGACATTTAAGCTTTACATACTATTACTTATGTTAATTAACTACTTTAAATATATTATTCAACAGTTATTTCATTAATACTTGATTATTATAGGACTTTCCAGAAACTAAATTTTAAATAGGACTTTAGATGATAAAATTCAATTTAATAATAATATGTTTGATATTTTTTCAAATGTCATAATCACATAAATATTAATTGATTGTTAAAATGTATAGAAATGTTAGAGACAATTATTTTAAAATTTAGTATTTTTGATTTGAAAACTTTTGTTATATAAGCTAAATTAAAAAAAGTTTACAGTCTTTATTTTTAAATTGTAATACACCCCAAGTAATTAAATATCAACAAAAATAACTTTTCAGCTTATAAATTTTTAATCCTAAATTAATTAGATTACTTGTAAATACTTCCATCCAAATGTATATAAAAACAAATGCATTCATATTTTGGATCATCGTAGTAAATGGCCTATAGTTTCATCTGGATACATTGCATGTGGTACATTGTTGGATAAAATGTTTAAATTGTGTTATGAACAGTTTCAGCTGTCCATTTTGTTTTGGGAAATTCCAAACTAACAGTGTTATCTATGTATTTATAAACTTTTAGGCATTTTGATCTAATGATCTGTTTACCATTAATATAGAAGTTTCTAGTACATGACTAGCCTTTTTATATGACATTCAGAATGGTTTTGATGGAATTACCTTGAAAAATGCATATTCCCTTTAGTTCATATGTTCTTAGGGTAACATTTGTTCAAAACAATAGATTTGAATCTGCAGCTTAAAACTTATTAAATTGTGCTTTTGGAAATGGGTAAGTAGTAGAGTTTAATGCATTAGTTGCAAGTAGTTCAAAGAATTCTCAGAACATGAAGGATGTTTACAAGAAATTTTACAATAAGGACATATTTTTAGCTTTTTTATGTATATGTTGCAGCTATATCCAGAAATGAAGAAAACTTGCTTATCTGAATTGCTTTTGATGCACCTTCTTATTTTTAAACAAAGGTGATTTATATTTTTACTATTTGCTTGAACAAGTCCAAAAAGTACATTACCAGGTTCAGACAAATTTTCAAATTTCTAAATGTATTTTTCTCCACAGGGAGCAAAATATCTCAACCACTGACCAGAGACTAGGGGATGTTTGACTCGAAATAGAGGCATTAGGATGGGCTGACCGATGACTCGGTCTCCCTCAGGTGCCATTTCATGAGGTCATTTCCAAAAGATTAAGGGTGTCTTTGCTTTTTGCAAAAGATGTGGCAGGTGTTGGTGTACTGAAATGACTTAAACCTGAGGTCACTTAGAAGTGAAATGATAAACTAGTTTTAAATTTCTAGTAATGAAATAAAATGAGTTTATGTTTAACTGTGTAATTTGACCAGGAGTTTTACATAAATTCAGTTTGGGATTTGCCTGTGACATATACCAAGAAAATTCACAGTTTTCAGCCAAAATTCTATTTGCAAATTCAAATCACACGGATCATTATGTTTCCATACTGAGAAATTGCTCATTTATTTTCCAGGAATTGTTTTGTGTCTAATATAAAGTAACACATCATTTGGTAAAATAGTTGAAATATGTATTAAATAGATCTGTGAGGAGCTTTAAAACCATATCCCCATATTATTAACAGTAATTCAGAAAAAACAATAAACTTCAAAATTATGGTTTGAAAATATTTATTGGGTGCTCAAATTGATGAATGATAAATATTCATTATTTCACTTTAATCCAAAGATAGTATAGGCAAATATAAATACATGTATAATATTTATTTTACATTTAAATTACTAGGAATATGATAGTTGACTGAATATGGCATTTAATAGTTTTTTAGATACACAAAAACTTCTGACATTACAAAAGTATAAAAATAAAAACAGGCTGCCCTGGCTGGTGTAGCTCAGTGGATTGAGTGCAGGCTGGGAACCAGGCAGTCCCGGTTCAATTCCCAGTCAGGGCACATGCCTGGGTTGCGGGCCAGGTCCCCGTGAGGGCCATGTGAGAGGCAACCGTACATTGCTGTTTCTCTCCCTCTCTGCCTCCCTCCCTTCCCCTCTCTCTAAAATAAATAAATAAAATCTTTAAAAAATAAATAAATAAATAAATAAATAAAAAGAGGGTATTTTTTTTTCTTAAATGTTTTCTGAGATGATACTTTCTTTAGCTATTAAGGTAGTTAGTCTGAATGAATACAGCTAAGTGTCACACAAAATTTTACAAAAATTTTTAAAATTTTCTATTTCTCTTTCAAACCAAGAAATGGTGTTATATGTAAACAATGTTAAGATTGCTAGCATTAATCTGAGAACAAAGAATAATGCAATAAAGGTAAAACCCAATTATAAAAGATAATATAATTTCGTATTAGTTATGAGGAAAAGCAAAACAAAAGCTATCAAACTTTGTACTTTAAGAACTACTTCTCAAAATGAGTAACCTGGCCTCTTCAATCAATATGATCAGTAAACTTGCATTTAAAAAACAAATTTTCCATAAATTAATCAAGCGAGTGGAAATTGTTTTTGAAAGAGTAACATTTCATAAAGTAACATTACTTTACCAAAATAACTCTAGTAATTGATGTAGCTAATTTAAACAAATAGACACTGCTCCAATAGCCTAGCACACAAGTTGTATTTATGGTCGAGGAAAATAAGATGAAGTTATATGATATTGATAGTTAATAAAAATATAAAAAGGAGTCTTTTATTCCACTAGGGAAAAAAAGCCTACGTTAGTAATATATAGCATATTATCTAAAGCAGAAAAATAAGTGTGTTTCTAATTTCATGATATTAACATATTAGCACAATTTTATATTAGTAGTTTGTTATAATTTAAAATGTCCTGTCACACATTATCTCAATCCTCACAAATACGTTTTGAGATACAGGCACTATTTCTTTTATAAAGAGAGTCAGAGAGATAGGGCGACTTTCTCAGTCGTGGAGCTAATATTCAGTAACTCTCCACCAAACCTAGGTCTTGGGACGTTCAGGGCAGCACTTCTCCAGCTTGCTCTCGTGCTCTGTGCCAGGGCCGAGGGCCTCAGCAGTGCCCTAGATACAGGAGCCCCTGCTCCCGTGCCTTAGCAGTTGCAAGTTCAGGAACCAGATTCGTTTTTGCTGTCTCCAAAAACACATATATGAAAAATTGAATAATTTGTATTATATTTTACTATTTTAATGTCAGTGAGTTTTAAAAATATATATCTTTCTTATAACATCTATAAGCTATTTCTCACAGTGCCCCATAGTGCTTGACCAAAAGAGTCTTCACACCTTTTGGAGTGAGGAAGGGAGGGTCAACATGAAAATCAGAACCATTTAGGTAACTTGAGTGGAAAGATAACTTGAAATTACAGCATTTGAGGTATAGTGAAGTCATTTGGATAGGTAATGGCGAAATTTGACTCATAATTTGAGAGTCAATATATATTTTATTTATTTATTTATTTTGTTTTTGGTCAACAAAATGGACCACCAGTTCAAAGACAGTGAAGAGGCCAGTTCTGAGCGTTAATTATCAATCACTAAGGATCCAGCCGTCACTGCTTAGCCTGTTCAATGTCGTTATAGTATTGCGTTTTAAGAAGCAATCCAAATTTTTACGTATTTGTAAAGAAATACATTTAAAAGTAGATCTTGATCCTGATTCATTGCTCAGTTTAATTAAAACATTTTCTCTGCCATCATAACAATGTAAGTGTAAGAGGAGGACTGCTTTTATAGAAAAATATAACCTGTTTTATTTATAACCTTTATTATTTACTTTAGAATTTACATTATCAAGGTTTTCTGACTTTTAAAGAACATGCAACCATAATATTTCTACTTCATTTAATCTTATCACAAATAGAGGTTGAAATATCAAATGAAAAAATTTTGCTTTATATTTCCCTAACTTTAAGCTTAAATTTCCATTGCTAAGTAAATATGGGCATATATACATATATGTGTGGATATTTTTAAACATTATCATATTATTGGGTTTATAGAATAATGATTTTTAATCTTGATAGAGTATTCTTTAATGTAAAATAACAAATTATGAGGCAAGGCTTTACATATTATTCAAATGGTCCTCCAGTAGCATTTTTTGAATTAGTTTTATATAAATTGGTAATGGCAAGAAATACTGAAATAATCAAGGGTGATCTATATAGTACTCACAGGACAAACACTGAAAAGAAGCCCTATTTAATATAATTTATCATCTCAGTTACCCCTTTTGCTCTTTCATGGTATATATTTAGTTTATAAATGCATTATAGCCTATGCCTCTGAGTAAATAATGCAGACCACTATAAAAGCAAATGCTTCTTAATGGCATTACCCAAAGTGTAGTCTGTGGACCATGCTTGTTTGTGAGCTAATTGTAAGGGCTCTCCAAGGGAAAAGAAGCTTACACCAGAATGTAGAGTCAACCACTTTATCAAGTACATGTTTTATTTAGCTGACGTTTAAAAAAAGAAATTCTCAGGGAAGAAATCATTGACTTGAGTTACATTCTGGCCCAAGCTCCTTATGTCCTAGAGTACCCGTCTGTGAACCAGTTGCTTTAAGTAGCACTGCAAGCAATTTATAAGTCATTTACCAACCTTTAAAAAAAGATGGACAAATGGATTACCATATTCTGTTCTTTGAATTCTACCCCAAAGGCAAATTCTAAACAGATCTTTAAAATATAAATTGATATATAATCAGTGCTACAAAGTTTTCAGAAACACTTCTGTAAACTTTTCAACAACAAAATGGTTAATTTAAATAGTTCCTGCAAGCAAGTAATTGATTTGGTTTTGCATTTGGGAAAAGCAACTACAGGTTTTCAAATAAATGTTAAAAATCTATCCTGAACATGCCAGAATAGAAATAGGACCACATTACAACGGTCTTAGAAATTATTGTCTTTTGGAGCATGATTTTTTATAATAATAGAAATTAGACATAGTTTCAGTGTGATGCTTACACCAAGAAAATTAATGAATTCAAACATTCATTGGCTTTTTAGGTCCCTATTTTTGAGTAAAATTTAGTTCCATATTAAGTTAATAGAAATCATAGAAGCATTTTCTTTTATTTCAAGTAAAAATCATGACTGTAGATCATGGGGAAAATGATGGCAGAAGGTTTTCAATAAATTTTCACAAAATAAGTATCTGACACAAGATGAAAAAGTAGGAATGTCACTAGGACTATATTATAAATAAGTGTCTGTGTTTAACACAATAAAAATTAGATAAGTCCGAATTCCAGAGTTTCACCTCATCCAGCATCAGAAAGGCGGTTATGCAATAAAGAGCTAGGGAACAATGCATCAATATATCCCTGTTCACCAAAACCAAGGTTACCAATACATTTTCTTTCTTTTTCCATTAAAGAGCAAGGACTGCAGAGAATCAACTTCAACAGTAATTCTTGTTGAAAAAATTCTTTATAGTATTCATGTCATAATGGAGTTTGTGAAGAGTAGTTCCGCTAACAAGATTATTATAGCAAACTTGAACCTTGCAATAGCACAATATGTATCTCCCTTTAATTTTTTTCTCCTAAGTGTTTTCTTGTACCTTTTGATGTATTGTTGTATTATTACATTTAAGTTATTCTTGCATGTCATAATGTCAGTTTGGTATAATGCTTGATAGATGAATATTCAAGACAGTATTTCATGTTTATTTGTTGTCTTGCACGCAGGTGAATCTGGTGTGGAAGAGTGGTCCCAGTGGAGCACATGCTCAGTTACTTGTGGTCAAGGGTCGCAGGTGCGAACCAGAACTTGTGTATCACCTTACGGGACACACTGCAGCGGCCCATTAAGAGAATCAAGGGTTTGCAATAACACTGCCCTCTGTCCAGGTAGTGTTAGCAGCAACTACAACTGTGGATGTTATTGAATTGTGTCATGCTACGCATTTGGAACGATTGATTTGTTATTTTCATATGAACTGGGTATAGACATCTTAATTAGAGTGGATAAGTGTAATTTTTATTCAGTTGTGAAATTTTATTATGTATGTGATTATTTCTGCTTTCAGAGCAGTCAAGAAATTATATAAGTGACTCTCTTACCCACAGCAACCAAAAGCTTGAAATTTTTATATCTGCCTGTAACAGTATATAAGTTTCAATGTATTTTCTTATTTAGATGGTGAAAGTGTCCAATTGAATGTTTGAAGAATAATGTAATTTGCCAGCATGCTGGAAATATGATCTCTACCCATTGTGTAAGGCAGTGGGTAAAGTTAGCTATTTTCCTATAATTTATTTGACCCTATCAGGGAAATAGTGTCCCTGACCAAAGGATTTCCTGTTATTTCATTCAAGTGACAGCCATCATCAGAGCTGTCCACTGCTTTGTAAACTTAAAGTCATTATACAATATTTATTTCTTGTATGTTAAATGGAGCATAGCACAATAACTTGCTCATTTAGGGTTAGATTTTCCATATTACATCAAAATTTTCTCAGTTAATGCATTGTCTACTATAGGCAAATACCAATCAAACCACTGACTTTCATGCAAAAATTAAGTACTGAAAACAATGTGGACCTTCTTTAGAAAAGTCCAAAACACATGAGATAGTGAATCTTCAGATTTATTTTTTTACATCCATTTGATGGATGGCTGACGCAAACTACGGACCTCTGCACTTGCACTTACAGCTTTTCCAGAGGCCTTCGGAAGGGGGTGGGTGTAAAGAGAAGGACGGGCACTGCATCAGCATTTCGCCTGCTGAATTGTGCTTTAAAGTTTTCTGCTGAGTTTGATTTCCAGACATGGCTGATTTTGCAGTTGCTAAAAGCAAGAGTAGAGAGTGGGTGGCATGGGGGAAGAAGCACAGGGATAATCCCAATTTCCCAGCATAATAGTCAAGGGCAACCCATTAAAAGACAGTTTAGAGAAGTTGTTGTTTAATGGTTCCAAAGTTTCTGACGTGCAAGATAAAAAAGTTCAAGAGATCTGTTACACAACAAAGTCAGTATAGTTAGCATTACTAAATTGTATGTTTCAAAATAGTTTACATGCTAAATTTTGCATTGTGCATTTTTATCACAATTATTAAATGTCTAAAGTGAATAGGTGAAACAAGCTCATGGGTAAATACGGATTTTCAGTTGGGTGTGGGCAGAGTACATGGTCGAGACTAATACTTAAATAGGCTCCTATTTACGGTATTAATGTTAAGGGTTCCAGGATCAAGTTTCCTCCCTTTGACAATGATAAAAGTTTCAACAGAAAATTAGGCTGTACTTGATATATAAATCTATTTTGTCAGCATCCTTTTGAATTCTCAAGATTCTTCCAATATGCAAGGGTAGGGTCTAAAAGCAAATGGATGCCCACCGGAAGTCTGAGTGGGTGCTGAAGAGCTCTCCACAGTCCTCTTTCCAGAGCCTGCTTTCCAGCCACTAGTGATGCACAGTCACCCGGTTGACGGCATGAAAAACTCCGTCTGCCACAGACTGTTGGTTAGTCCCTTCCCTGGGCACAGAGAGCATCGGTAGTGGGACCGGAGTGCTCTCCCTTTCACGCTGTGTCTGACGCCCGAAAACCAAATAACGTCCGTGGTTATAGAGTTTTTCCTCAGATTTTTAAACCTCTAGCATTGTTATCTACTAAAGAAGTGTATCCTGATTACTAGTTTTTCTTCACTGTCATATTTTATATATATATGTATATATATACACACACATATATATACACATCACACACATATATACACGTTTGTCTTTCTAAATTTGGTTAAATAGTAGTGATAAAAAGAAATATGTATCTTTTAATCATTGTTATAGTTCAGATGTTGAATTAAAGAGAATGAAAAGCATTTTGATAATTTATTTTTTATTTTTCAAACAATAGGAATAATTTAGCAACTTCATTATTGATATTTGTTGTAACAATATAAACAACAAAAATAAAGTTAAGTGTGTAGCATAAATATCCCACTACAGGCCATTGATTATTGTATTTGTTATGAAATGTTTTGTGTCAATATTTTGTTCAGTTATTTGCCATACTGGTAAATATGTGTTTCTTCTCAAAACAATATATCATGGAAACAGTGATAAAAAAAGGTAATTTTAAAAGCTTAAATAATACTTTAAACAGTGTAAATATATTTCTAAAATAATACTTTAAATTACCAAAATTCCCACGAAAAAAATGAGCTCAGAAATCAATAACCCACCTATGACACTGTGGATACTGAAGTGTATTTGGCATATAATTAATAAAAATGACGCAAGGACAAACTGAGTATGAAAGTCACTTTCCACAAAATGTAGAATGACAGCATTAGAGCCTGTATTTATTTGCACTATTAAAGGCTTATCAATAGTGTTATAAATCAGTTACCTTTTACCCATGATATTCAGATTTCAAAAGAAGGGTTTTCTCAGTTAAATTCCATAATAATATCTTACTTCTAATATGGATCCTAAGATAGCCAGCCTGTTGAAAAATTGTTGCTTTGACATTATAGTCTCTTTGAAAACTCTTACCACTCAGAAAAGAAAATGATAGGGGTGAACAGAAAGTAAAGGGAGAAAACCGGGGCACTGCATTGAATTGCATATTTACTGTTCCGATTTCTAAATTACAGTCTTGTCGTCTCTTCCCGGGCTCTCAACTTCGGTACTGTTGACATTTTGACATAAATAAATTTTTGTTCTGGAGGGTTGGCCTGAGCATTTTTGGATATTTAGCATCACTGGCTTCTACCCTTTAGGTGCCAGCAGCTCCCCTTTTTTTTCTGAGCTGTGACAACTGAAAATCTCTCTGGATATTGCCAAATGTCCCCTGGGTGGCAAAACTGCCCTGGTTGTAAACCACTGATCTACTTTATGCATATTTCAATCCTTTAGAAGGTGATTTAGGTTAAGGAATGGTTTTGAAATGTTTTTTGTAACTGTCAGTTTTCGATTCCATTTATTCTTATGGAAAAAAACAAAACCGTTTACTTAAAGGAGTTATTTTATATACTCCAATATAAATCATAAGATAACTTGTGTGCTTACTTAAAAAATCTGGCAGTGATATAATTTGTGTATTGTGTATTTCTTATTTCATCTCCATGTAGCAAAATATAGATGTGATAATATAGTTAGTGTCTAAGTAAAATAGAAAAATATAAAAACTGATTAATTTGATGTTTTATGGTTTTATTAGATTTTTCAAATCAACTAGATCATTTACAGATTTTCATATTTTACTGAAAAAATTAAAGAATTTATGTAATATTTTCCATTAAAATAAAATGTCTAATTTAACCATATATCTTATGAATAGCATCTATAAAATTTAGGATATGTGCTATAATTTCCTGCAGATTCAACAATATCTATATAACAAATTATTAATAATTTTGTGTTCTTGTAAAATAAAAAAGTATTTTTCTTTTTAAACATGATATGGAAGAGTCATTAAATTTCACCTGGAACAATGATGAAAAATATTAAAAATGTTAAAAAATATTAAATAACATCACTTTTCAGAGGATTTCAGCTTTATAATTTAACTAAATCATCAAGATTAATCAACGCTTCTTGGAGATTAATAGAGAAAAATCTGCCAGTTTAGCAGCTTTTTTTTTCTGGAATTCTTCAATGCATAGAGAGCAGTATGACTTGAGTAAGAGAAAATGAACCAGCAATATGAATAGTCAAACCTTGCATCTCGGATGTCTCGGTTCTCAAACAATTTGGTTCTTGACCAAATTATTCACAGAAAATAATGTATCAGTTATGTAAAAAAACTTCGTGTCTCGTCTCTCCAACAACCCTTCATGCTGATACCTGTAATGATCAGTCACGGGGCTGGCAGGCAACCAACAAAGGAGATTCGGTTTTTTAACAAATCGTTTCTCAGTTTTCTCAAATGAATTAAGTTCAAGAACTGAGGTTCCACTGTACCATATAGTCTACTTATATTTTATATGGAAAATAAAAAGAGAAAAAGTTGCTTTTAATGAAGGGATCTTGGTAATTAGAAAGCAATGCAAAGTTTGATTAAAAGGATAAATTTAATATAAAATATAGTCATATAGATTAATTTTAAAATATCTTGCTACAATTGATCATATATACCTATATGTAAATATAGGTATATATATATTTTCCCTTAGATTAGGTAAGATTTACAATTTATTCTTATTCCAATGAATATAAATTATCTTCAGTTATCTCAAATTTAAATGGAAAACTGTAAACTATAATTTTTCTCTTTTACATTTTTTCTATGTATTTTAAAAATATATTTTCTAGCAAAATTTTATAGAATCTTAAAGAATTTTTCATTGTTACTCAAATTTGGCTAATTTTTCCATATTTGAAATATTTTTACAACCAATTGGAACAACTCAGTAGCATAAATAGAAGAGGATGATGTACCCCGTAATTAAAGTACCATATATGTGTTTTTACAGTAACAACTTGGTTGGCATATACATACGAAAAATTCTAGATATGCTCTCTATACTCATGTAACTCCTCGGACATTTTTATACGGACCTCCACTTACCGCTACCACTGTGGTGTCTTTGTCATCGTCTCCTGTCATCAGTTTCTACTTACCCTACTCATACCAGCGGGTGTCACATCAAACATCTGCTCTTGAGCTTCAAAGATCATGGTAAAACTAAAAGTAACACAGGCACTTTTGAAAGAAAGAGCACATTTTGCCCAGCTTTTTAAAATTATTATTATTTGTATTATCCATTATGTACCGTTACTTACTGTCCCCAAATTAGGAATTGGGTTGAGATGGGTGATCTTACAGTGCAGGAAAAGGGTCTAACCTTTGAACCCTAATGACATTTTCCCACAAAATGTCAATATTTATTGACAGAGGTCATTATATAAATATTGTGTTAATATTTCTGATCTAGTTTGACTTTATTGCAATGGTATATGTGAAATATTGCTGTATCAATAAATTATGTTAGGCATAATCTTAATTAGATCACTTGTTTTCTGTAGAAATTTATATTGGTTAGAGAATTCCCAGTGCCATCTTCTCATTTCATGGCTACTGGAATAAGATCTTCATATTTGCCACTCCTTTTAAAACAGAGTAAAGAAAAGTCTCTTAAGTGAGTAGATACAGTTATTGAAATTTTCCTCTTATTTAAAAAAGTTTAAACAGCCACATTTTAAATGGCAAAAATACATTTAGTTTTTAAAATCTGAGGTTAAAAAACCATTTAAAATACATACCATCAATTTTCAGATATTTTTTTCTGACACTATAAATTCATTAATCCTGAAACTTTGTTGGAAGAATTAAGCTGGCCCTTATCTATTTAAATGCAAATGTCACTCCAGAGGATCACCTCTGTTATCATAAATTTACTTTTCTAATCCTACCTTAGTTGTTTTAGTTAAAAATAACTCAAACTATATTATCATGGAGGACAATGATTCATTTTCATTAAGAAAAGAAAACACTTAAATTTTATAGTATGAATAACTTCAAATACAGAAAACATCCATGAGATTTTCCTAATTACGAATTTTCTAATTCTTACATTTTGTGGCAAATAAGAATGTTAACTGAATTGTTACAATATCTTCATAATTGTCTGTTTGATGGGTTTTTTTTCTTAATTATGAGGGAAAAAAATCTGTTACTTTACCTCTCTGCTTTTGTTGTTGAAGCTTCTTTGCTTTGTTACAGTACATGGAATTTGGGAGGAGTGGTCCCCATGGAGTTTATGTTCATTTACATGTGGTCGAGGCCAAAGAACAAGGACAAGGTCGTGCACACCCCCTCAGTACGGGGGAAGGCCATGCGAAGGACCTGAAACGCATCACAAGCCTTGTAATATCGCCCTATGCCCAGGTGAGCGTATTTGTATTTGTGTACTTTGTATATGAATTAAGAAATATTAAGAGTACAACCTTTATTCCATCGTATTGGAAAATGTGGCTTTTGGTTATTGTTTCTTGCTTAAAACTGGATACCATTCTTGACTTTATCATATGCAATGGTGTGTAATATTTTCTTCACTGAATACCCATCAATGCTCACCTTTACTGGATTTCTATAAATACATATAGTAATGCCTTCCACTAAGGTTTTTATCCACACTTGGATTTCCATTCTGCAAAAGTGATAAGGAGTTGCAAAGACTTGAGATTGACTGTTGCCTTCATACTATAACTAGAGAAACTGGTTTAGAGGCAGTCCTTTTGATGTTATTCTGTCACACTCAGTTAAGAAATGGAAATGTGCAAGTGACCATTTATGGAAATTATACATATTTTCTAGAAAATAAATCCTTTTAGATTCACTGCTAGATACATGAAATGGTTAGATCATAAGTAAAATAATCATTGTGATTATGAAGACTGTTTTTAGAGTATGTTTGTGTTATCTTAAGTTTTTCTTTTCTTTAAAATGTTTGAATTCTATTTTGCCTGTCTTTAATAATTTCACCATTATAACAGAGGTATGTCTATATAATGCTGTTATGTAGGTTATTGAAATATTCAAACATGAAACAAAACCTACAAAATGAGAAAGACTGATCTCCAGCTTCAAGGGGCCCACGCTTCACGGGAGAAAGTGCCCGCACGCACTCATACAAGTGATAGAATACCCATGGCTAGCAAAGGCACAGACATGAGTGGCAAATGAAAAAGAGTAACAAGAATAGCAGAGACAAGAATAAATAGTCACTCATCTGTGCCTCAGGAGATTTTCTCATAGGCCCAGTTAGTCATATATTCTACAGCAAAGTAACATAGCTGGGCTGCCAGGAATGTGCTCCAAGCACATTAGCCAACTCACACTCAGTTTCATTTGCATTCTAAATTCCCCAAGTTAATATCCTGTATTATGAGACAATGATTCAAAGTCCTTCTGAAGATTTTAAGTATATAAAACATCTTAAAACTATGAAAAATGATCCAAAATGTAGATACGCAGTAGGCATCTAACAAGTTTAATTGTTCCCTTTTACTTCATAGAAAGACTAGTTGGTTCCTATACTTAGGAATATACATTTAAAGATGTAATAGTTATATTGAATGATATTGTTCTCCTAGAATTTTATAAATTCTATGAATTATGAGTATACTTATATAATTCAGTGTTCATGTAATTATGACTATTGGGTAGTAAAAATCATGATTAGTTATTTGCAAGTTATTCCCAGAAAATTTACTTACGAAATTAGTTATATCCTGTCTTACTTCTATCTCTTTTTGTGAACTTATAGGTTGGCAGGCACACACATGGGTATTTATGTGCCTTTTTCCCAAAACTTTGGGCAAGCTTATTCAGATTTTAGAATCTTTTTTTAAGTGCTAGGCTGTGACATTTATAGAGTCAAATATAGTTCTCTCTTATTTGTTCATGGAGTGAGGAAAAGTAGATAACATGGGAAAATAAAAAATAATAGCTAACTGTAGAATCTATTTTAATATATTCATTTTTATTACTTCTTTTACCTCAGTTGATTCCTAGTACAAAGACAAAATGGCACTGATCCATTAAAATACTATCACCCAGATATCTCATAGTCTGCTTCCCATGAATTTTTCTAGGAATAAAATGCTTGGATATCAGTAGGTAGGGATACTAAGTTGTTAAGAGTCAAATAAGGAATCTCATTTTCCTAAGTTGATTTAGTTGTTGCTTTATCACACAAGTAGGAACCACATGTGCTTCAAGCTACGTGTGTTTTAACAGTATTAGAGCATCGCTGGAATCACTCTCAGACCATATTAAATGGATAGCTTTTTTTTGTATAGGTCCTTAATTTTTACAATGTATGTTTATATTATCTGTAGATGTGGCCTAGCTCTTATTCTCTCAGAAGTGATCATTATGGGTCCACCTGGAGTACTTAATGAATTATTATGTGTCATTCTTGACCCCTTTATTTCCATTCTTGAATTTAATTATATTATAAAAGATGTAAAACTCATACCATGCTGTATCCCAATTTTATTTCTATCTGTCAAAATTTTGGGCTTTAAGCTTTTGAAATATGTAAGATTTATTTGATGTAAACATTTGGAATTTTTCTTAGAATTGTCTTATCGCTGATCTCAGGCATCTTCACTAAGTATCGATAAGATATAAGACACTACTGAGAAGAATATATAGTCCCGGATCTCAAGAAATTTACAATTTCTTCATAGGATTCAGGCACAAGCGTCTGAAAATTTGAATGCAGTTCTGAAAAACATAAAAATGTTCTACCTCGGTGAAAGGTAGTGATCTGAGAACTCAGTGCAGCCATCCTAGCTGACATTCCTAAGTCATCATCTGAAGGGGTAAAACTGTGACAGGAAGTGCATCAGTAATGAAAACAGTGGGTCAAGGCCTATTAGTTGTCCCTCCTTGGTTAGGCAGGTTGCGAAGTGAAAACCAGAAGAGGACAGAAGAAACATTTGAAACAACGAATTTGGTGTCTACTCACCACCTTTGCCGAATTTGACCATGTGGGTTGCAGTAATGGGCAGTTGACATGTTCGTGGTGTGGGATCATGTCAGGACAGCATTCCTGCATCCTGCTTGAAGAAACACATATAACCACTATAAAGAAGAGTGTGTTATGTAGAGGTGATATGTACTGTTTGCATCAAATGATGAAATATGTATTGTTTATGCAAATTTTAATGTCCACTTATAAGTAGATGACATGCTATTTTGATCAGGTACTTTCCTTAGTCATTGTTCAACTTCCTTCCACTTCTTCTGAGGTTAGAGTAAACCATTTGCCTGGGACCCATGTGTGGAGAAAAGATAGAAAAGTAAAGGGTAGATATGGCATTAACCTAGTTTGAATTATTAGTTACTAATTTGTGTACCACATCTGACAACAGATACCAGTGTTTGTTGGAGGAAGGTAGGCCAGGGGTGTAGAACAGCAAAAGGAATTCACTGAGTTTTTCACTGATTCATAAACATAATGTGACTTCATTTTCTACCTCTTGTCATGTATGCTAGTAATGAGGTGTGATGTTGCAGAAGGGTGTGTGTATGTATGTTTATATTCAGTGGTCTTTGTGATCTGTTTCTTTTATTTCACCAAACTTAGAAATTCTGGCAATACAGCTTATTTTTCTCTTTTCTCTGAATTTTTGCTGTAGTCACTAACTGAGCATCAAGTTTATAATACTGTTGATTGATGTATTTGACATCAAGAAAATTCTCTTCCATTTCCTTTTTATTTCTCCATGCAGCTTTATACCTGATAATACCCGATAAATTACTATTGAATGGATTTTCTTAACACACACCTATCCAAATTTCTAGTTAGTCCTCATTTCAAAATTTTTATAGGATATTTTGCTGGGTATATTTAATAATATATTGATGTAATGTAGTGAAAGGAACTTAGACTTTTAATTTGGAACTCACTTTCACTGTCTTTGTTGCTTCTCTGATCCCTAGTTTCTTCATCTGTAAAACGGGGACTATAGTATTTCAATAATACCCTTCACAGAACTGTGAGAAGACTACGTAAGATGCAATGAAACTTGGTAAATAGCAAACAGTGTATAAGTATTATCATTATTATAACAGTGCACTCCAGTCAAGGTCCACCCGGACAGCGCCTGTAGTTGAACAGGTTGGCGTTGTTACTTGGCAGTGAGGGAAAATCAGCATTGGGAACTGTGGGGCATCTCAGTAAGAGGGCATTAGAGAAGACTTAACTGTTTACCTTTGTGTTGGGCGATTTCAGGGAGGGTTTAAGGAAGTGGGGCTTCACTCTGGATTTGATAATGTCATAAAGGTGGGATTCTGTGATTGGGTACCTTAATTATCTAGAAGGAAGGAAGACTAGCTGTCATTGGTAAAGAAGTGATACTTACTCATGTTAGCTGAGAGAAGGTCACAGTGCAACCCACTGTGACCTTGATTTTGTCTACAAAGTGACCTGGTTTTATCTCACTTTACCACAGTCTCGCAGTGACCTTGTCTGATGTTAATGTTCTCTGAGACTGTTTCAGGTCCAACAGGAGGTAATACAGCTCAGCTATGAGCACCAGGCCAACTGCTGATGGCAGTGGGGTCCAGCTGTGTCAGACCGGTTCCGGGGTGGCACCTTGATGTGACTCCTCCTGTGATGATTTGATCAATTTAGAGACTTCTGTTTTTAGTGATTTTGGTTTTTATTAACATCCAAAAGGAGAAAAAGGTCAGATATAAGAAAATATTTACATTTTCTAGGCATACTTCATTAAAATTATATATATATATACAGAAGTAAGGCTTGCTTGAGTGTGCTTGGTAGGGTACGTGAATGTCTTGCACAAAATAGGCAGCAATTTGAACATTTCACCTAAAATTTCATGTGTTGCGCTTCAGTGTGATGTTGTTATGTTACAGAATTAAATGCTTATGATTTTGTAATAAAAGAGAGGCATTAATTGTGCTGGACCCTGTTTATGTATCCCCAAAATAAAATTGGTGTAGCCTTTTCCAAGATTAAATCCTTTAGGGAAAATGAAAGCCTAAATTCTTAGTTCAGAGACTCAAGTATTATAGTAATTTTCTTTATAGTATACTACTTGAAAGTAAAAAAAAAAAATCCCTCTTTTAGTAATTGAAGATTGGAGGAACCAATGATTTAAGTTTGGTCTTTTTTTTCAGTTTGGGCAATTCTTATTCTGATATGTTTCATGTAGTAGAATACTCATACTATAGAGGATAGGGATTATAATAATTGAGTGACAGATTGAAGCCTAAAATAAATGAAAAAACTATTGACAAGTAAGTTTTCATTTATGTCCTGAAATAGGTATAAATGAATTTAATTATATGATTCAATGCAAAACACAATAGCCTGGAATTTGCAAAACACGGATTAAGGTTCAGTTCCAGTCCTTAATTATAAATATTAACATAGGCAACTTATTTATCTTTCCTTTTTCTCTCATTTATAAAGTGGAGCCAGTATTTATGAACCTTCTATATTAAAGGATTGCTATATAAATGAAATTAGGCAGAAGAATCTATCATTTAAAAGTATAAAACAGTAAAAGGTGGAGGATATTTATCTTGACTTATATGAGAATATTACTTTGAAAGTAGGGGATTTTGGAAGAAATAGGTAAAATAAATTCAGGATATTATGATAGATTTTTAGTTTGGTTTCTGATGGACAGCCTTAGTCCTCAAATCAAAGGGATATTTTCTTGGTCAGGTTAGTACAGTGAGAACTGTGTACACAAGGCGCCCGTCAGTCTGTAGGACTCGGCAGTGTCACACTGGTCGGTCCCGCATTGGAGAAATGCATTGGTGTGGATCCTGTCAGGTTGTAGTTTCCAGGTGTCTTTGCAGGCTCTTACAAACCCTAAAGAGAGGAAAGGATCACCCAGGTGTTGGTCCTCAGGAACAGAGAGGGGCCCAACTATCTCTGTTATCTAGAGCAAGAGGCTTCAGTATCCTGAGGACCTAAAATGTCAATTCCTCAGCAACTGTCGAAGAGTGACCTGCTGAATGTCCCTCTGTGGGGAGTCCTCCTGGTGAGGACACTGAGTGGGAGATGCTAAACGTTTGCCTGACCTTAGGTCAAAGGTCTCTGGTTTTCTCTGCCTGAGGATGTTACTATTTTAAACTCAAATGCTGCCTCATTAACCTGTTCATTAATTGATTTGAATTTTAGCTTTTTAAAAAGATTTTCTTTATTTTTTAGAGAAAGGGGAAAGGATGGAGAAAAAAGGGAGAGAAAAATCAATGTGCAAGAGACACATCTATCATTTGCCTCTTGCATGCCTCCATCTGGGGACCTGGCCAGCAACCCAGGCGTGTGCCCTGACTGGCGGAATCAAACTGGCGACCTTTTGGTTCCCAGGTCAGCACTCAATCCACTGAGCCACATCAGCCAGGACATACATTTTATCTTGTTTAACTTCTAGTCTTTTGTATGGCAATTGTATTTATTTTGTGTCATTTCATATTTTTAGCATTATTCCTGAGGTCTTTGTGTTTAGCTTATAGGAGTTTTAAAAAATGTAGCCCTGGCTGGTGTAGCTCAGTGGATTGAGTGCGGGCTGGGAACACAACGGTCCCGGTTCGATTCCCAGTCAGGGCACATGCTTGGGTTGCAGGCCAGGTCCCCGTGAGGGCCATGTGAGAGGCAACCATACATCGCTGTTTCTCTCCCTCTCTATCTCCCTCCCTTCCCCTCTCTCTAAAAATAAATAAAAAAAATAAAATATTTAAAAAAAAATGTGTTTATTGCCCTGGCTGGTGTAGCTCAGTGGATTGAGCGCAGGTTGTGAACCAAAGGGTCGCTGGTTTGATTCCCATTCAGAGCACATGCCTGGGTTGCAGGCTAGGTCCCCAGTGGGGGGTCACCACACATTGTGAGAAGCAACCACACATTGATGTTTCTTTCCCTCTCTTTCTCCCTCCTGTCTCCTTTCTCTAAAAATAAATAAATAAAACCTTTTATAATTTAAAAAAAAAAAAAAGCCCTGGCCGGTGTAGCTCAGTGGATTGAGCGCAGGCTGTGAACCAAAGGGTCGCCAGTTCGATTCCCAGTCAGGGCACATGCCTGGGTTGCAGGCCAGGTCCCCACGGGGGCCACATGAGATGCAACCACACATTGATATTTCTCCCCATCTTTCTCCCTCCATTCTCTTCTGTCTAAAAATAAATAAGATCTTTTAAAAAAAGCATTAAGAGTTTAAATGAGGAAACTCATTTTAAAAAAATGTGTTTTAATAAATAAATAATAAAATAATAAAAAATAATAAAAAAAAATTTAATAAATAAACACATCCTGGCTTGCTTTCTTTTATTATTTAATAATTTTCTCATTTAAACTTTGTCTTAACAACATTTTTAAAAATTCGTATCAGCATTTTCATAACTTCCATTTTTAATTCCAATTTTTACATGACATTTCATTTTGATTTTTGTCTTTTGTAATTTATTTTAAAATGGCAAGTGGAAAATATAGCTTTATGTTCTTCAGTATCTGTCCAAAGCAAGAAGAATCTGAACTCTCGAATTTTACCACCCCTATGTTAGGTAGCCTCAAAGCCAGGGCCAGACTTCTCCCCCAACACCTTCCTACCAATAGCTTCATTAGTCAGCAACAATCAACCCAGAACAGCTCCTGAAATGATGGTTTTATTATCCAAAATATTCCTGACACTGTGGATGAGTATATTACCTACCTTGTTTTTCATGCTGTCCTATATTGTCACCAGTTATTGATCAAAATGTGAAAATAGACTGAAATGATATTTTCATTAAAATGTACTACAGGATGTAATTGGCCTCATACGTGGGCGACAGGTTTTTCTTCCACGTGAACACAGTGGTGAACTCCATGCGTATGGCAGGAGGACATTCATAGAACAAAGTAAACCCCAGGAATCTAGCAACTTAGCCATTGCCATTTTAATTCTTCTGGGTCCAGAAAACCTGGCACTGTGTCACATACCGAAGCGAACTTTACCTGTCCGCGGTGTGACGCTGCTGTGGAAGGAAGCACGTTACGTGACGGTGAGACGGGCTGACCTCTCAGCGCTCTCCCAGCGTCAGAACGCAGCCTGGTTGTTCTCCATTCGTACTCACCTTTGGAGGACCATTCATAAAGTGATAAGCATTTAGAGTTTTTAAATTGAAAAGTAAGACTAGAAACATTCAACTGAAAGTGCTTTTGATGGAAATGAAGAGAAATTGAAAAGCCTAAGAAAATGTTGATTCTTATCCTCACTGCAGGTTATAGAGGAAATCACGTACCTGATGTTTACCAAATGATGTTCCATGAAAGGATTATAATAAAAGGAGGAGAGGGATGATTACATTTCAAATAAATTTAGAAGGCATTTTTTTAAGTTAATGCAATTCAGGACTGCCTGCATTATGTCTATAATGGCATTACAAATTCAGTGTGTTCAAAATTGACATTTTGATTTTAGGACTTCCTACCCCTGACTTGTTTGAATGCTGGTCTAACCCAGTTCAATATAAGGTCCCAGCCTTCATCTGTTTCCATAAGCCAAAGTCCTAAAAGTCAACTTTGATCACTGTTTTTCCATACTCCGCCACCAACCTATCAGCTCTACATCCAGAAAATATCTCTAATTGATTTACTTTATTCTGTTTTCACTAATGTCACCATAATCCAAAACACTGTCATTTCTCTCTGGGCTACCTTATAGTCTCCTAACATCTCCCAATACACATTCTTGCCCTTCTACAATCCATGTTACACACAAATGAAAAAATGTTAAAATGAAAATCAAATCACTTCCCTACTTTGAAATTCTCTCACTGTTTCTCATCGTATTTGGTCACATGGCCTACCGAGCCCTAAGGTATCTGGCGTCTATACACCATCAGAACCCATGCCCTGCCTCCTCCCCCGTTTTGATCCCCACAAGCCTTTTCTCTGTTCTGGAATACACAAAGCCTTCTTAAACTCAAGAACTTGCACTGGCAGAGAGATTTCTAAGGATCTTCGCATTTCTGGCTCCTAGTGACTCAGGATTCAGCTTGTATTTGGTCTCTTCCAAGAGGCCTGGCTGGGCCTCCCTATCACATTGCCCTCTTTTATCCGCTGTCTTCCACAACATTTCTAGCTGAAACGCCCCTGTTCACTCATGCGTTTGCTTGTTTGTCACCTGTCTTCACCACAGCTCCTCAGATCACATGTTCCTTGATGGCAGAGCTTGGTCTTCAACATCAGAGTTTTCCCAGGATCTAAAAGAACAATACCAGTCAAATTCTAGATTCTCTGGAAATCTTTATTTGTGAGTGCATTATGAGACTTCATGAGGAGTTTTAGAGTGTTTACATTTCCCCAAATCATCAGGGAACTCTTTTCTGACAGAATGAAAGCTGTTAATCAGCTTTCAATAGGAATGCAGTTTTAGAAAGAAAATATTGAGGTATTTTCAAATTTGTGGTTTGTAATGACTCTGGGAGTTATCTCTTACAAGTGTCAGAAACCAGCTACTCAGAGGGACACAGGGGTGTGCAGAGAGAGGCCTGATGTTGCTGTTGCCTTGGTTCCTCGTGGAGGTGAAAAGCAGATCTGCATGCAGGGCTGAGGGAGAAGCAGCTGCATTACCACTTTGGAGTCCCAGATAAACACCAGAGAAAAAGAAAAAAGACGCCACTTCCCTTTTTGTACTACCTAGATGAGCCATCATTTTATTTATATATATATATATATGTATATATATAATTATATGTATATTCATATATGTATATATATTAGAGCAAATGATAAATATTTTCTAAATATTTTCATTTTCAAATATCTCAATGTTTATCTCTGAAATATAATGCACATATCCTACTTGGATGTACTTAAATGTCCAAAACAGAGTCTTAATTTCTACTTCTCAGACACCTCCCAGTCTTCCATTCAGAAAAAAATAATGACACTATCATTTCCTGAAAGGTCTTGGGGCTGATATCTCTAAAAAGAGCACAGCTAATGGTTTTCTTAATTCTTTGATATCAAAGTGAGAAGACCTGAAATAAAACAATGTCCTGCATTTGTCACTAAAAGAAAGCATTTCATGTATATTACATAATGTCTTTTGTCTAATCTTTTAAATTAAAGTCACATGTCCCTCTCTTTTTGACTTCTCAGTTTTCCATTTTCCCAGTAGCTTGGACTTAGCCACACTAAAGGAATATTGTGTTTTTCCTCTTTAAAAAAATATCCAATCAGTTACTTTGTCAACTCAATTCTTTCATAATATTGCAGTTAATGTTCAATAAGATCTACTAGTTCTCAGGATTAAATAAAACATCAAAAGTGGGCCTGGCTGGTATAGCTCAGTGGATTGAGCGCGGTCTGGGAACTAGAGGGTCCCGGTTCGATTCCCAGTCAGGGCACATGCCTAGGTTGCAGGCCAGGTCCCCGTGAGGGCCATGTGAGAGGCAACCATACATTGCTGTTTCTCTCCCTCTCTGTCTCCCTTCCCCTCTCTCTAAAATTAAATAAAAATAAAATCTTAAAAAAAAAAATCAAAAGTGTCCACCTGAAACAGATTCAATTTCATTGTTAATTCTTTTCTGTAACTCACTTTATAACAAAACCGTTCCCATTTAAAACACGTATTATTGATTGTTATGGTAGTGTTAAACCTCAAAAGTTTCCCTCAAAAACCTTAGTATTAACTCCTCTCGAACTTTAGTCAAAACATAAAATGTATAAGGACTGAACAACTAATATTACAAGTGCATAAATTTAATTTTTTAAAAAATGTTAATTGTGATATAAAACCTTCTTATAGGAAGAGCCTAATGAACAAAATTCTTCACAAATATTTTCATTCATTCTAATCTCTTTTCAGCAAGGTCTTCTCTCAGCCCTCATCAATATTACAACCTCTTGCCAAATTATCTTCTTTTTCCACATTTGACTTGCTCATTCCTGACTCCACATCTCCTTAACTAGAAAGACTTACCCTCATTTCTTTGCCAATGAGTATATGACTATTACATCCATTTAAAAATTACTGAAAATGTACCTAAAATCAGAATTATCAAGGGTATCACATAGTCCTTTATCCTAGTCATTCAGCACTGAATAGGATTGGTGTCACCTAATTCATTTTTGTTTGTGTGTTGCTTTCTGGGTGTTTTCAATCATTTGAATATACGTACTTTCTCTTTTTTTCCAAGTCTATGTCAACGTGCAGGCATAAGCCTTGTTTTTTTAACCCTTCTCAGAATGCTTAGGACAGCGAGGGAGGGTACATCATGCAAGCTCAATAAATGTCATCTTTAAGAAGCAAGATTCTAAAATGAAAAATGCACTCATCTTTAAAACCAAAATAGAAAGGAAATGGACAATTTATGAAATCCTATTGATTCCCTAGACTTTTCCTTTTCTGTTTGGCAAATGGACTATAGCCAATAAGATTGTATCAGGTACTTTTAATAAAGTAAGATGCTAAAGTTACATGAATGCAATGATTACATTGGCAATTTGTGATTTTTAATCTAACAAAGGATTTATTAAGTACAGTTAGATACCTGTTAAACAACCTTCTTTTAATAGCTACCTACAAGGCATGAAATTAAGTTGAAAGCACCTACTCATAATCCGCCAGGCTTCTTTGTTTGTTGAGATGGGTTTTCATAGCAACACTAACTCGTGCTGGAACTTTAGATTCGCGGTGAATTCTCTTCACTGTAAGGAAACTGACTATGGACCAAGGAGTGATATTGGAAAATGAAGACAGTCATACACTATTGCATTTTACAACTCTTCTATGATAGTTATGGCATTCTAAATTAGGAAAATATTTTTGCCCAATTTATTGGCTCACTTGTATTTTCTGATTATGCCTTTGTCAATGCTGTTGCTTTTTTCCTAAATTATCCAAATTTCACCATAATATAATTATCCCCCAATAGATGTGATCTGTCCTCTGAAAGCCTTCACGTGCCATGTTAAGACATCATTGCTTTTGCCTATTACTTATTTGCATACACAATGTAATTCTTCTACCAAGTTATAACATTTTTGAGGTTGGGATTTATATTTTATTTCTCTAGGTCTCTTAACTCCTATTATAGTATCTGACAACTAATAGACCCTCACAAATCATTTTAATGAATAAATAAATGAGTCTCAATTTGAATCTCCGAAAGATAAGTTCAACAGTCTATTAAATGTTAGTCACCAGACACTTGGGAGTAATCTTGACCCTCCCTCCACCTCAGCTCCCATAAGACACCTGTGCTATGGCTGTTCCCCAGTAGCTACCTAATCTTCCAGGACACTCCCCCGACTGCCTCATCATCCTAGCTCAGACCGCCCCTACCCTCTTTCATAATTCTTTCTCCACCCTACATTAGATCTGATCATAGAGTCCTTTTTAAAGCCTTCACTGGCTTCTTAATGGTCTGAGAATAATAGTCCAAATCCTTAACGCAGTTGACCAAAAAGCCTGCAAAATCTCACATTTGCCTTTTCACCCAGTTCCTCTGGTATAACTCTTCACCTGGCTCTCTTGATTCCATTCAGAATGGCCTTCATTCAGGTCCTGGAAGTGCCCATGTTTCTTCTGCCAAGGACCTTTGGACATTTTAGGGGGGCTTACCCTTACCTTCTGTATTTCCGCATTATCCTTGAGGGCTTGCCTGAAAACTCATGTCAACGAAGATTTCCCAGACCCTGCAAACTCTTAATAGTATCTTGAAAGCATCCTTTGCAGCAGTGCTATAGAATTAATCTATTTAGCTCATAACAAATTGTTTAACTCATTCTAGGGGCTGCTTCTCTAAAATATGAGCTTTATGAATTATTGGTCAGTATTTATTTTGTTCACTGTTTCCTGTACTCACCAGGGACTTGCTTGCATTTTTTGAGTGATCAATAAATATTCTTGAAGAATAAATGAGTCAAAAAAGATTCTGGACACATAAAAGGAAATAGAAGTGAAAAAAATAAGGTAATAGTAGATTTAAGGGTAGTAATAAAATCTAATGCCAGTGTGCCTTTCCATTGTGTGCATCTCTTTAGAGTCCTTTGATTGGGACTGTGCTTCAAGGTTAAGTTTACCTTGAGCTTTCTTCACAGCCTTCTCTACTGGAGGATCTTCTTACACTGTCTCTCTTTCTGTCTTGGCAGTTGATGGGCAGTGGCAGGAGTGGAGTTCGTGGAGCCAGTGCTCAGTGACCTGCTCAAATGGGACCCAGCAGAGAAGCCGGCAGTGCACTGCTGCCGCGCATGGGGGTTCTGAATGCAGAGGGCCATGGGCAGAAAGCAGAGAGTGCTACAATCCCGAGTGCACAGGTGAGACCTGGGCACCACGTTCAAGAGGCGCCCGCCATTTAAAAACTGTAACAGGACCGTGCTGGATGATTATGTATTTCTAGTAAATGAAGCCAATCGTACCCTTACTCATTCTACTGTATGTCATATTAATAAAACTGCAAAATTCAGGAGAGTCTTAATTCAAGTATCAATTAAGTTGATGAAGTTTAATACTGAACTTGTTTGGACTTTTTACAAGTAAGTTTTAATGTCCAGTTGAAGATTCTGACAAACATATAAATTTCTGTTCATCACAACACTCTTTATTTGACCAGCAAGTCAAATATTTGAGTAAAGTTTATTTATGGCAGTAGATTAATAAAAATTGAACAGGCCGTAATAGGCCTTGGATTTTCAAATTACTAACACAGTGTGTGGTAGACTGCTGGCGCTGACCGTGACACATTTCTTTCAGCCAACGGTCAGTGGAATCAGTGGGGTCACTGGAGTGGCTGTTCCAAGTCGTGTGATGGTGGCTGGGAAAGGCGAATGAGGACCTGCCAGGGCGCAGCGATTACGGGACAGCAGTGCGAGGGGACAGGCGAAGAAGTGAGAAGATGCAGTGAGCAGCGATGTCCTGGTGAGAGTGAACTGAGGTTATCCCAAACACTTTGTTAGCAAAAAAAAAAACGGTTAAAAATCTTTTCATTGGTTAAGGGCAGCACTTCCTCAATTGAAGGATTGCTCATAATAAGTGGCAATTTATTTATTCCCATGATGTATAGGGTTGCCTCTGTTTATGTTCACAGACTGTTCTACAGGATTTTTAGCCATCTGCTGCAAAATGACGCTAAACATGTGATAACACAAAGGTAGCCATGTTGAACAACAACATGGCTGGATATGATTTAAACTAGATTGGGGTATTTTTTTTTTTACCATTTTCATTAATTATTTGTTTAGTAAGAGCCAAAACAAATCATCTTAGATTATTTATAGTAGAAATATAAAGATATAAGTGTTAGATAGCTAAGTGAGAAAATAAAGAGATAATGTTGGAATTCAGACACTTGTAAATTCTGCTATTAATCCATCTTGATGTATGACCTTGGACATCCCCACTTCCTTGTCTTTGCCCCATTTTCCACTGGCAAAGGAAATTCCTATGAGGAACGCATTTTAAAATGAAAGCATAGCTCTTAATTAGTAGTGAAAGAATGGGAGTGTGGATATATTGAAGGATTTTAACTGTAAACTTAGAAAAAATGAGAGCTCAGGAAAGCCTGGATTATACATCATATACAGGGTTTGGCAAAAGTAAGTTGTGAGCATGTGAAATAGAGTTCCTTCTTGTATTACTATTTATTCATTATTGTATTATTTTCCATACAAACAACTGTAAACCTATTTTTGCCCCACCTGTATTATTAAACATATAGAACAAAGATTCTTTCCTAATTGTGTATATGTTTTCTAAAATATTATTGGCATACTGAGTGAGGACTTAATAAATAAGTGAAAATTAGCATTTTAGAATACCATCATAGGCAAAACTGTTATAAATGTGCTGGAAAAGAGGAGGGGTGGAGCTTTAAAGCATCGCAGCTGTGTGTGAAGGACAGCGCTGGCCTTCGAGAGCTGGAGGCCCAGGTAAAGCCGCGCTGCTGCCGGTAGCAGTAGCTGACCTCGCTGGCTGTGTGGTTCCTGGGGAGGGCGGTAAGGGCAGCGTTCAAGGTTCCTCTTTCAGTTCAGAAAATTATGGATTTCTGTCTCAGTCTAATATGACTACTTCAATTTAGAAAAACCAAGGGATTCTAAGAGATAGCTAGGGGTCAATACTTTGTATTTCTTCATACTGAGAATTTTAATGACTTCTCATAGTTCAACTCTAACACCAACAGAAACTGGAATCTAAGAGTAACAATGTCAGTAGGCTTTTTGAGAGCTTACCAAAGATCTAAAATGCATTTTGTTACTTCTTAAGGCCCTATGAATTTAGAATGGTAAGAAGTTGTCAGCATGCAGGGCTTTGTTGAGCAGGATACCTATGCAGATTAGCACTGTGAAATTGCTCCTGCGCTAGGAATTAAGAAGCATTATACAGAACTGATATTTTTTTTTTTTTTTTTTGCCCAGGGAGGAAATGGTATTAGAACAGTAGGCATGATTAAATAAGACTTTTAATATTTGAAGTTACCTAAACTAGTCTAAGCATGCCAGGGTTATTAACTGGGCTTTAAAGACGGTCATCTGCATATGCAGAGGTAAGATGGAGCTGCTGCAGTCCAATTTAAAAGATTGCCACCTGCTGTTTAGAAACCATGTACATATCTATTTACAAAAAGAAAAAAGATATTGTACCTTATTTGCTAGGTTTGTTTGCTGGCTTTTATGATTTAAAGCAGGTTGACACATTATATAAAATAGTAAATACTTCTTATATGTATTATGCTATGTTATAGTAGGTATAGAGGTGTGGGCAAAAGTGCGTTTACAGTTATTCATATAGAAAAAGACTTGCAGGCTATGATTACTATAATAGCTTGCTTTATAACTCTGTGTTTTATGTATTCACAACTGTAAACCTACTTTTGCCCACCCCTGTATATTTAGTATTAACCTTAACATTTTTATTTTCCTCTTTCCATAATATGATTTGAAAGTATATTATATATGGATTAACATAATGGCTCCAAGGTTATACACTGACAATATAAATTGAAAAAACTTTTGAATTATCTTAACAGTTACTAAGTCATTTTTCTTCTTTTGTCAATAGTCAATTGCAACAAATGTTCCTTTTAAAATTACATGGTTTTTAGTTATATTTTTAGTGCTGTTCATTCTTAATTTTTCTTCAGGTTCCTGAAAATAGCTAGTATTATTTTTACGCTTCACTTAATTTGGATGCAAAACACATTAATCAAGTTTGTCAAGAAACAAACCTTCAGTTGTCAGGAAAGAAAAATATAATATACTCACGTCTTTGTCTGGATAATTAATGAAAATAATGATTAATCATCTGGATTTAATCAAGAGCTGTTAGGTATCTATAACTATAAAAATGGAAAATAAAGTTCCCATCAAGATTAACATATTCCTTTACTGGTAAATAGATAAAGTATTAAAGAGAGCAGCACAGCATAGGAAATATAGTGAATAATATCATAATAACTATGTACAGTGCCAGGTGGGTACTGGAAATATTAGGGCAACACTTTATAAAGTATGTGATTGTCTAACCACTACTTTGTACCCCTGAAACTGATATAAAATAATACTGAATGTGAAATGTAATTAAATTTTTTAGTTTTTAAAAAAATGAATTGGAATTTTTTTTAAAGAAAAGAGTATCACTGACCAAAAATAAGATACTGCTCTTGTCCTCATAAGAAAACAGAAATAGAGGGATGAAAAATACATTTATTTTTATATATTATATTTATGTTTTATATTTAACATTGTATATATAAAGTATATATGTTTTATATATTATATTTAATATATGTTCAATACACACACATACATACATACATACACAGGGTCCAGCACAAATAATGACCCCTTTTTGTTACATAAAAATATTTTATTACAGAATCATAAGCATGTAATTCTGTAACATAACAATATCACACTCAAGCACACCATATGACATTTTATTTTATTTTTTTTTAAGATTTTATTTATTTTTAGAGAGAGGGGAAGAGAGGGAGAAAGAGAGGGAGAGAAACAGCAATGTATGGTTGCCTCTCACATGGCCCTCACGGGGGACCTGGCCTGCAACCCAGGCATGTACCCTGACTGGGAATCGAACTGGCGACCCCTTGGTTCCCAGCCCGCGCTCAATCCACTGAGCTACACCAGCCAGGGCACACCATATGACATTTTAGATGAAATGTGCGAATTGCTGTCCATCTCGTGCGAGACATTCACGGACCCTACCAACCACACTCAGTGACATTCCTTCTGCCAGACCCTGTATAGGCTGCTAGTTGAGTGATAGTGTAGCTATCAGGGAGACAATTAAGTTACCCAATATTTTAATTTGGTCAAACTCACCAAATGATAATGTCATTGATGTCAATCTCATTGTACACCCTCAGGCTCTGAGGGCTGAAATAGCAGAAAAGTAATAAATAGCTGCTATGATTTAGCTACGTTGCTACACTGTGATAACACACTAATTTTAGTCTTCTGTTTCTTCATTTTTCAATATTTCCCTGGCTAATATCATGTAGAAGGTAGAAATTACTGGTAGATTGGCTTTTAGTAACTTTCAAGCTTCCAGGACCTCCTTGCATGTTCCCAGGGAAGGGATGTGCTATTCCTGTAGCTCCAACTCTGAGATCTGTTACTCCTTAGTCATTACCTGCTAAGTTGGAACATACCATTCACAGGTAGATGTTAAACTTAATTTATACACAATATGTCCTTGTTGGAGTCATAATGGCTTTTATTTACAAATGGTGAGTGTGCCTGCAGATTCAATGTGCTGAGAAAAACTTGTGAAGTAAGATAGCCATGTCATAAATGTACAGAGTAATAGCAATTTAGACTAGAGATAGAGCAGTTACTGGCATATTTAACTCTAAACATTCATACCACAGGAGGTTAGCAATAATGTGTGTAATTCCAAACTTGTCTTGAACGCTCTAATGCACTTGCATTCGAATTTGGCAGCTTGTAATACGGTAAATATAAATCCTCTCCCCACTTAGGTGAAATTGCCTTCTGGGAGGGACTGACTGTTCCTTATCTCTGTCAGATTGCTCTCCAACAGGGTCCATTTGGTCTCTGAGTCATTTTGTTTTAACTGAACTCTGGTAGGAAGAAAGAATCACAAAACTTGCTTACATTGGACTCCTGTCTTTGTGTGTCTGTCCTCCTTGACCAGAGCTGTGCTTCTCAAGCATGAGTGCACATTAAGAGTCACCCAGAGGGCATGTAAAATCACAGATTCCTGAGCCAGGCCCCCGGCGGGTCTCCCAGTTGGTCTAGCAGGGGCCTGAGAATTTGCCCTGCTAACAAGCTACCAGATGATGTTGACCATGCTGCAGATTGCCCTCTGGGCTCCACTGAGCTCCTGTCAAAATACATGCTGTAGTTTCTCCTCATTTGTGGTTTCACTTTCCGTGGTTTCAGTAACCTGTGGTCAACTGTGGTCTTAAAATAATAAATGGAAAGTTTCAGAAATAAACCATATGTAAGTTTTAAGTTGCGTGCCATTCTAGGTAGCATTGTGATGAAATCTCACACCATTCTGTCCCATTCTGTCCAGGATGTAAATCATCCCTTTGTCCAGTGTGTCTACTCTCTAGATGCTACTACCCCCTCTTAGTCATTTCATAGCCCTCTTGGTTAATGGATGGTCTGTTGTTGAAGTATTGCAGTGCCTATGTTCAAATAGCTCTTATTTTACTTCATGACACATTCCCATAATTTTATTACAGTATATTTTAACATTGCTTGCTTTATTATTAGTTATCGCGGCTAATCTCTTATTGCTGTCCCCAATTTATAAATCGAACTGTATCATAGGTATGTATGTATAGGAAAAAAAACATAGTATATATAGGGTTCAGCAGTCCCTACAGTTTTTGGCATCCACTGGAGGTCTTGGAGCTTAACCCCTGTGGGTAAGTGTGGGACTACTGTAAATAAAAATAAGGTAGTAAAATTGACAAAGAAAATGCAAACAGTCTTCTGCTTCAACTCCTAAACAAGATGGAAAATGTTATTTTCTGTATACTTCATAAATAATAAGGGATTGTCTCTGGAATCAGGTGATAACGAAAATACAGACAGTCCATTTCAGATCTCCCTAGCCCACTCATGTTTCAGCCAAAATGAGGTCTCTTAAAAGCAGTCACTTAAAGAAAATTGGGCTTTTAACTACTTGTTGTGAACAAAGAAAGGTGGTTTCCTCTTTATGTACCTCTCAGTCCCCATTGTTCCTCTTCTGTGGAAAGGCGGAGAGACAACTTGGGTAACGTTTGAACACATTTGCTACAAAGCTGTGCACTGTGGAGACACAGGTCTCCTGCAGCCGTGCCCCCCCCCCCTCCTCTCCGCCGGGCGGGGTGCCACTCACCGCCTCCAGTCTTCCCAAGCTGTTAGCTACGACTTACACGCAGGGTCCTTAACAGTGGATGGTGGTGGGGGTGGGGAGCGTTGTCAGGGATGAATGAAGCCTTAGCTCACATTGACTTATTTTCTCCTCTGTTCCCAGTTGGAGAAGTGGTAGATTAATCACTGTCGATACAGTATTTTGTCTTTGTTAGAAGTTTAACAAGTTAATAAGTCAAACTTCTGAATTGTGAGGACCACTGCATTTTTGAAGCTAAATGTAATCATTGTTAGACACCCAGATATGTGGCATAAAATTTACATTTTTAAAAATTTTTTAAATTTTTCCAATTAGAGGTTATATTCAATATTATTTTGTGTTTATTTCATGTGTACAACATAGTGATTAGACGATCATATACTTTACAAAATGTTCCTACATTTCTAAAGAGAAAAAAAGCATACTGCTTTATATTGAAATATTCACATAAAGGTTGGCGCCTGCTTTATATTTTTTCATCCCAAACCACAAGATTATCATGAATAGTACTTTTAAAAAGCTCCTAATTCATCAGCATTTCATTTTTTTTTGCTATCAGATGTTATGCGTGTATGTTCAATATTATTACAAGTTTCAAAGACCAAGGCAAGTGTTCGCACTGAATTTTTTTGGCCGAGCAAATAGTGCCACCCTGAGCGTACATAGCCGCTGTTCACCTAAAACCAAATGCTGAGCTGTGTCCACAGTGGGTGGCACCAAGTGTTGATGTCTTTCATCCTAAATGTTCTCTTTGTTCTGCCACAGCACCTCAGAGGCATTCAGAAAGTAGGGAAATGAACTGAAACTCGAAGATACCCCACATGTGAGAGATGTTACCTGTTGCTTAATAAATACCTAAGAAAGCATTTTATGACCTACTCCAGGCTGTGGTTCTAGAACAGATGAGCTAAATTCCATAGGCAGAATCACTGGGGTCTGAAATAACGAATGTGTATCCGAGATAGTACTATATGTGCCTTAGGAGGCACATACCTGTTGCTATGGAGATACTTATTATCATAATTTGTCTTAACAGATTGCTCATCAGATGAGACTTTGGGAAAATTCTCACAGCTTCTGCCACAGCAGAAACTTAAAAAACAATTTGTTGTAATCTCATATTACCCTACCTTGTCCAATTTAGAAATATTTGACAACATGCAGATCATTATCAAATTGAAATAAAAAAAATTTAAGCAGCACTGTTCATGTTATTCCCTTTCATCTCACATTGTTTTTATAGTAAAAGTAAACATATTTTAGAAACCATTTAATTATCTATAAATTAATAAAATTCAAGTTAATGCAATTAGTAAAACCCCTTTTGGGATTCAAAGTTTATTGATACCGTGAACCTGAGCAGGGTCGTTGACATCTCTCTTCCCACTTACTTCCCCCTCACGGACACCCTGACACGGATGACCCTGAGGCCCTGCCCTGGCTCTCTCTGCTCTCTCTCTCTTCAGCCATCGCCTGTGTGAGAAGCACCCACTACTCTGCATCTTTATGCCCTCTTCTCTTCCAGATGCCTGATAGCCGGTTCCAACCGGGGTAGCAAATCAGATTGTCACCAGAAGGGCGTTTGTCTCTGGCCACCCAATTGTTCTTGTCATCTGAAGTAATCTCTCCTTTTTACCAAGCCTCTGGCTATGGCTGGATTCCACCTCCATCCAGCCCTCCCCCAACCCGGCACCCCTGCTTTCTCTCCTGGCTACTGCTTGCTCCTGGGGGTGGGGCAGCGTGGCCCAAAGTGCCTGGGATTTAGGGTCAAATGAAGTTTGGCTTTGGGCCTCTGTGTTCTCATGCATAAAATGGGGATAATAACGTGCATCTCAGGGGATTGTTTTAAGGATGAAAAGATGAAATACTGTAATTAATTAGAACTATTAAATGGCAGGGAAGGTCCTCTTTGTCCATTTACCCATATGATTGCAACAGCCACCTTTTGTAATCTTTTCCACACAGTTTACCTGATTATTCTTCCCAATTCATGGCCTTAGTCACATGACTCCCTTGCTCAAAAAACCTCCATAGATTCTCATTAATTGCTCAATTTAGTGCATACTGGGATATTCATCTATCAGCTAGTTAGCTTTCAAAGGAGATTATATATATATTTAATTTTGCACTGCTGCTCTCACTGTTGAGAGATGTCTCCTCCCTTAATTGTTCTTTCTCCCACAGTCCGATGAGTGACTTTCTTTCTCTGAACCCCTGTAAACTTGCTTTGTTCTCCCCTTGTTATATTTTACTATTACACACATATATATTATTATATCTCTTAGTTAGAATTCCAGCTCATTGCAAATGAGTTATCTATTTTCTTCCTCTCAAAGCCACTATCCTGCACAGAACCTAGTTGAATGTAGTAGGTCATTAGATACTTACTCTTTTGAATGTTTTTATTCAATATCATAAATACTATAACTGGACTAATGAAATCATTTATATAAAACATATGATTAAAAGTTTCAAAATGACTGATAATAATGCCTTATGTTTCATAATCTCTTATTCTTTCAAAATGCTGTTAGTTAATTAGAATTGCAATGGACATTTTTAACACATATACTATTCTTTTTTTATAGTTACAATTTGTGGCACGATCCTTCCTTCCTTAGAAATAAATCCATGAGATGTTGGAAGTAAAAAATATGTAAGTTTTTATAGCAAGTTTCTTAATTTTCCCAAACTCCAGTCCAGTTTCTTCTTTTAGGCCAGAGCTCTTGAAGGCACTCTGGTAGCCTTGAACTGGCTAGAACTGGTGCCAGATGTGCCCAGGTAGCGTTTCCAAAGGCCTCAGGGTAGTGGGCAAGCTGGGGGGTGTGGCCAGTGGCCCCCAGCTTGGAAAAACCTTGCCAGTTACCCTAATGTGCCTCCAAACCTTATTGTTTTCTACATGTGTCATGACCTGGGGAAAGCTGTGAGGCACTGTTATCCTCACCAGGGTCTCAAATAACATGAAAAGGCAAGTAAACACAACTCTCCAGCAAAAACCTCTTTATACCCCGATATGAAACTTAAAACTCTCTAAAACTTATGGTTATAGTTAGTCTTCACAATTAAAGGTAGATGTCTATTTTTATTATTATTAACAGGTTGGAACTACAACTGACCTTGTGTGCTGAATTGAAATATATAAGTTAAGAAAATAATAATTCAGAATATTCAGATGTGTGTATATATTGATATAAAACTGTCTAGACCAGGGGTCCCCAGCCTCTGGGCCGCAGACCAGTAGGGTCCGGGCCTGTTAGGAACCAGGCTGCACAGCAGGAGGTGCACTTGAATGCAATGGGCTTGCATCATCCTGACACCACCCTCCACCCCCCAGCCCATGGAAAAATTGTCTCCCAAAAAACTGGTCCCTGATGCCAAAAAGGTTAGGAACTGCTGGTCTAGACCAAGGACTCAAACAAGCAACCTGTAATGCATGTTGTTTGTAATGAATTTAAAGTTCATGCTGACTTGCAGACTAGGCACAAATTTTTGCAAAATATATAAACACCTTGTTTACCATTCAGCAAATGCTTAGAGACAGTGTAACAATCATGAGATCGGACTGAGAGAGGTGTTTGACTGACATAGATCCACCGTCTCCTGCCTGAGTGATTTCTCTTCTGCCTTAGTTTCCTCGTATTTAAAATGAGGATAATACTTGCATTTACTGCATAAGGTTATTATGAAGAATTAGATGAATTAAAATATGGAATGCACTTAGAGAAGCACCTAGTCACAGTGATGGGTAAATATTGCTGTTATAACTGTATGTTCTTTCAACTTGAGGCTGATGAAAACTATTTTCTCTATAAGAAAGGCTGATAGGAAACACAGTGGACAAACACCCTTCTTTTTCCCTCAGCCCTTAGCTGCACCAGGAATTCTTCACCTGAGTTGGCCCCGCCGCTGAAATGGGAGCTGTAAGCTGTGTGAGCACGAACACTAGTTCTATCTCATTCACCTCTGTATCCCCCAGCTCAGAGAATTCCCAAAACATGAGAATTAGTGAATGGCCAGCAAGAGAAATTTGAAATGTGGGGCCATGCATAGTGCCCCTTTTCCCCCCTGCATGCCAGCTCTACACTAGAATCAATTTCTCTTTAATGCTGAAATTCTAGCAAAAGGGGTGAAAACTAATTTTCCACACCAAATGGATTTAAACCCTGTGTAATTTTTGCTATTTTTAAGAGAAGGAAAATCATTTTGAGTAGACAGATTGACCGCCAATCCCTAGGCAATTGCTACCTTGTTTTAAGGGAGCATGCTAACCACATACTTGCAGCTTTAGGTGCAGTTGTGTCTTCCAAATGGGTTTTTATGTCTTTGCCCTCACGGTAGTAGACAGTGGCGTCTTTCAGCTGATGAACAGAGTTGCTGTTCCGTTTTCCTAAGGCACAAGAAACAAGAGCCCTTCGTATTGCCACACAATAATATGGTTTTATTTTGAGCACGGAGAGTGGCCAGAGCTAATTATGTATTTTCTAATTTACAAAATGCACATAGGTAGCATTAAACAGAAAAAAAAAAAAAATTAACCCAAATCTCTATCTCTACCTTATGTTTCTCTCATGTGCTTTGGGTCCATATACCAACTAACTTCTTGATAATACTGAGACAGGCTCAAATATCTCAAACTCAGGAGTGTTTTCAGCATCTTCTTTCCCAAATCCTGTTCTCCTCCTGTGCCGGATCTCAGCTAGTAGCACACCAGACATGCTTCCGGGGAGCCTGAGTTTCATCTTAATTTCTCTCTCTTCCTCACCTCCTACTTGCAGTTATGGAGCTGAGCCCAAGCCACCTACTACGTAGATTTTGAATCCATGCACTTTACCTTGCCACTTCCTGTGATTCCACACCCTTTCCCCAATTACACCATTTACATCTCTTGCTGGCCTCCGCCTGCCTTCTGTCTCACTTTGCTTCAATCCATTCTCCAAACTGCAGGTCCAGCATTCAAAACATTATAATACATTTCCCTTGCCATTGAATTTAAACTACTAATTTACCTCATCATGTATCAACCTTCTCCCTCCCACTTCCACTCATCCCCAATGTGGTACTCCAGTCATTCTGAAATGCTCCCAGTTCCTTGAGTGTCCCATGTTCTCCTTGTACCCTGGATCTTCCCACATGTGGTTCCCAAAAGACACTTTCCCCTTCCTTACTGGCTAGCTCCTGCTTATTTTTGCACCTGAACTTAGACATCCTGTGGAAATTCTCCACTGATTAACTCTCCCCTAAAGTACTCCTTGGGGCAGCCAGGACGGCTCAGAGCACAGCTGGCATTCTGTAGGACATTTTCTTCACTTATTATCTCTCTTACCATTTGGAGAATTGAGGGACCCAAGCTATTCCAGTTCATTCTTTTTATGTACTGTTTTTAACAAGGTGACTAGGACATTGCAGAGCTCGGTAAACATCTGTAGAATGAACGAATTCTGTAAGCGGCACTGAGGAGAACCACCACTAGCATCGGCAGAAACGTGAGATGGAAGAAAATAAATTTTTATTTCGATTTCTAGGCTGTTTTGCTCTTGGTATGAACATAAGTAGACCTACTTTCTGAAGTAAGTTTTTAAATATATAATATTCAAAGTATGCCAAATCACCTTTGATGAAATATTTAAAGCACTGTGGGATTTGACATTACTACTAAAAAGCTGAAAATCCTGGACCAATTTGCAACGTGAATGTATGATTCCCTGTCATCTTTCTTATCATCTGTGCCCTGTGTTTCTGTCTCTAAGAGCCAAAATGAATCTAGGGCTTCTGAATCTACAGTGAAGAAAACAAAATTTGTCGACTTCTCTAGATTTTAAAAATTACTGTGCTTTTGGGGGGTGGTATCTATTTGAAGGAGACCATGATGATTGTCAGCAGGTGACTGGGCATTAATAACTGAGGACCGTGGTTGGGAAAAGAGGAGCACGTGTTTAATCTGCGTCCACCTTACCTAGGTAGGATGGATGCAGATCAAATGAGGCGATTCTGAAAAGGGTCCCTTGGACTTTTACCAAATCAGACACATTCTACAAGGTAAACTTTTGTCAATACCTCATACTCTGGAAGCCTCATTTGACTAATTTTTTAGGAAACTGTAGTTGCTAACCTTTGTCTCTTACAGGTCCTAAGTGAACATTACTATCTACTGCCAGCCTATTAAATATACATACACTCCACACGCACTGTCCTCATTACTGAATCATCCTCATTTCTGTCATCCTCATGTTTGGGGTGATCAAAAACAGATCTTTTCAAAAGATTTGGTAATTTTTGGTTAAAAGTATATGTGCATGTATATGCTAGACTTGTAAGTGCTATGTGCTCTAGAAGTGAAACAAAACAGAAAAATCACCATCTTCATTGTGCTCACATTCTAGCAGGAAGAGGCAAAAAATATATAGAAAACTAGACAAAATATGTAGAAGTTATAAGGTGACAAGTGTTTTGAAGAGCAATAAAGCAGGGGAGCGTTTGAGGGGTAGTCAGAAATCCCTGATGAAATTAAATAAAAGTAAAGGCAGTAAAGAAACGTGCCAGGCACAGGTTTGGGGAGAAGAAGGGGAGATCCTGGGCGGAGAGAACCAGTACACAAGCTCTGAGGCAGCGGGGGCTTGCTTGGGCTGTCGGAGAAGCACCAGGGGGCTAGTGTAGCTGAGGGGGAGGGGGCAGTGAGCTTGGAGACGGTGGGAGTTGCAACAAGGAACCAGACTGAAGGGCATTGTAACTGAGGCTAATTTAATCACTAAACGTTGTACTTACATGAAAAGAAGACATTTTATTTTTTTTTCTAGTAGTATACCTTAAAAAAAAAATCAAGCACTGAACCATATTTCTAAGTATACTGTTAAGTTACTACCTCTGCCCGCCTTGATTTGGAACCTTACAGGTTTCAGCCGCTGGCCTAGTATATGTTTCACCCTATTGGCCCACCTGTGCCATCTAGTGGTGAATGCTTGCAATTACCAGATTTTCTGACCACAGAGTCAACCGTGGGGGAGGGGCATTGCCCAGAGGAGTGCTTTCAGAATAACAATAGGTGTGAACAGCTTTCTGAAGCCACTACTGGGAAATAAGTCTGTGGTGTAAATTGCTTCTTCATTGGTTTATGTCAAAACTAAATCAAAAGAAAAAAGTTATAGCAAGAAGTTTTATGAAACATTTTTTATCAACGGAACTAAGGCAAATTTGAACACTGAAAACCGAAGTACAATTGAAGTGATCGTGAAAAATTACAAATGAAGAGTTGAGGAGAAAGATAGTGAACAGAAGTTTGGATGTATACATGAAACAAAAATAATTTAGTATAATGGTAACATTAGATTAATGATTGCTATATCTTTTAAAATAGGCTACTTGTTTTATATAGAGTTCAATTACATAATAGACTATGCATGATGCATTTTATTTTAACATGTAGTCTAATTTTTTTTCATATTCTATAGTAGTTTTGGCTGACATTTACAGAAAACAATCATGTATTACACTGTTGTCCCACACTGTGGCTATTAAGATTTAAATTGACATTAGTTAAAGTTAAATGAAATTTAAAATTCAGTTCTCAGTCTTCCTAGCTGCATTTCAAGTACTCAGTGGCCACATTTGGCTCATGGATAACAAATTGGACAGTGAAAATACAACATTTCCATTACTGCAGAAAGTTCCTTTAGACAGTGCTGGTCTACTATCTTCTCTCCTCAGTAAGACTGATTCACTTAACAAATGTGTTTTGATCACCTACTATATGATGGACACCAGGCAAGTTCATTATAACAGCTTAAGGAGAAATAAAGGAAAGCATGATTAGTCTCCTAAACAGCAAAATTTAGGATTGGGAGAGTTTCACACACATAACCAAAGCATTTAACCAAATATTTTCAATCTATTGTGAAAAGACACATAATACTTGTACATTCAGTGATTAAGGTATTAAGGAGGCTTCCCAGAGAAGATTACCATCTAAAATGCATTTTTAAGATAAATAGGAATTTAAAACACAACAAACAAACAAACAAAAACAAGAAGAGCAGAGAGAATTTTAAGTAGAAGATACAATTCTTGCAAAGTCAAGGAGTTGGTATGGAGTGTTTGGACATGACAGCTGATTCCATGAGGCTGATGCATAGGAGAATAAACGTGAACTGCAACTGAATGTTAGTTTAGGTCTCACTAGACGAACTTTTTCATCACACTGAGCCTAGTTATCCTTGTCCGGCAGGACTGGAGAACCATGGAAAGGATTTAAGTAGCAAGTTATGGGGTTAATCCTCATTTTAGAGAGTACTCTGTTGCGGTGGCATGGAAATTCGGTTAAAGGCGGAAGATGCTGGACAGTAGTTATCACTTTATATCCAGCCCTTCAGCTCAGAAAGCAGGCATCATCCTTGTCCCCTTTGGTCCTCATTCCCCACATCACTTAGTCTACCCCCTAAATTGACCTCATGTCCACCTACTGCTTTTCCTTTTTAGTATAATCATCCTCCCAAAGGCCATCATCATTTCTGGGCAAAAGCACTGCCTTGGCCTTCTCAGTGGTCTTACCCTACCTACTGCTCTCCCAATCTCTTTAACCCACAGAAGGCAAACATCTTAAAATTAAAAATCAATTCTTGCTAATCACTGTTAGAACCCCTCAGTGGCTCCTTATGGGGGCTTCCCGGTGCTAATTTTGGCCTGTTTCTCCAACCCATTCATTATTCCATACTCCTTATTCTTTTCCCTCCAGCTCCACTAGTCTGGGTTCACCAAGCTCTTCTCTCCTTCCAGGCCTTTGCGAATACTGTTACCTACTCCCGGAGTGCTTACTCCACCTCACATAGCCAGTCTCAATTAAGCATCACTTCCTCCAGGAAACCTTCTTTGGTTCTTCAGCTTTGATACTGAAACAGCAGCCTATACTGTTTGCAATGCTTATCATAATTGTACTCAAGTAATGGTGCGTTTGTTTGATCTCTGCCTCCTCCCAGTAACTGAAAGTTCCAGGAGGCAGAGAAAGCTTCTTTCAGACACCATTGCTCCTCCCTGGAACACAGCATGTGGTAGGTAAGTGCTGAGGGAGCCCGTGAAGTTGTTCCCCTAGTTCAAATGGGACAGGCTGACTGCCTGCAAAGCAGTGGGGGTAGACTCCTGGTAGGGTAAGAGGAAAAGAAGGATGAGAAGGTGAGACATTTGATGGTTTTAGGTATGGATACAAGATTGGAGTTGTCATTAGCAGTGTTAGGAAGTACAAGGAGAGGAAACAAGCAGCATTATGGGGGAAAATGATGAGAGTTAAAGTTTATGTAGATTAACTAGAGTGAGATTTCTTCAAAGCAGCCAGTGAAAATTGCCACTCAGCAGTTTGCTATGCCAGTCTAAAGCTCAGGAAAGACATCTGAACCAAAGAGACACATAGGTGTTACCACCACATCACTTGAGGTAGAGGACATGTGTCAAGGCTCCACTGCAAGCCAACTGATCACATTCTAATTGTAGCTCCAACATTTATGAGCTGTTTCTCTTTCCCGCTATTTCCTCGTTACTGGCATTAATCTGGACACCACCTACCATCATAGCAATGACTTCGCCCACCACGGTCTCATCTCTGGGTGTTGCCTTTTCTTCCTGACACTGGCCTCCTCCTCTCAGGAGACACTTTCCAGGGACTCCATGGCCACCTGGAGTGAGACTGGATGGAATAGCAAGGCCAGGAGCACTTGGCTCTTCGTGGGCTGAGTGACAGACACAATGGGGAAAGTGACTCCCAGTGTGCTAACCTTGGTGGACAGTGTGGGAGTGGTTAGTTGCTGACCCTTGGCTGGTGATGACTGCTGCATGGCTTAATTTATTTCTCTGCGCTTCTGTTCTTGTAATATTGGAGGGCAGAGTTCTGCACAGAGGCTGTCTCTACACTCACTTGAGTTTTACCATTTTTTGTAATGGATTTTATTTTGTGATTTTATAGTTTTGATATATAATAGCTCTGTCTGTATTTG
>PVJI01011240.1:0-57019 GCA_004026765.1 Micronycteris hirsuta
GGGGAGGGGTCAGAGAGGGAAAACTGAGCTCACTTGCTCGGCTCTAGCCCCACTTTCCAAAAAACTCTCATGTGAGATGGAGTTTCTTCCACTGTGGCAACCCCTCTCCAGTAGTTTACAGTTAGCTTTGAGTCCTGGTCTCCCGTTTAGCCAGCCCTGCCTCACTCTCGCAGTCCACTGCCTTGCCTGTGGGACCTCTTAGCCAGCCCTGCCCACGAGGTCCAAGGCCTTGCCGTGGGTCTTCTCCTCCCACCCAGCTGCCTGTCTCCTTCCTACCAGTCTGTTTGAATGTTTCTTTAATTCCTTCGTTGTCAGAATTCCATGCAGTTTGGTTTTCTGGCACTTCTGGTTGTTTACTGTCTTTAGATTGGTTGTTATCCTCCTTTTGGTTATGCGAGAAAGCGAAGGGTTTCTACCTATGCCTCCATCTTGGAGGGAACTCTAGTCCTACCCAATCAAGTGATTTCTTAGGACAGATCTGTGTGTGTGTGTGCACATTCGTGACCATGGAACATGGGCAGTTATGCTACGACCTCCTACGGCTGTGCTGTCCAGTGACTGGGATAGCCAAATAATGGTTCCCTACATAAACGTAGCCAAAGATTCATTTAATCACCAGTCATCTCCCTATACACCAGCTGAACGAATGAAGAGAAAATAGTAAAAGCTTCCATACTTCATTCATTTCAACTAAGTGGTTCTACCATTAATAAATGACGCAAAACTACACTCAAGATTCTCATCTCTCTTTTATAAAGCATGCAAAACATTCTCTGCCTGTCAAACTAAATGTCTTGTGATCTTTCCACCCCCAGTCTATGAACCCAGTATTTTTGAGTTACAACTTGACACTGCAACCAAATCCAAGAAGCTATCATTTTTTATTTAACATCCATTGGCTGTATTCATAAAAAATTTATTCACTGTAATCCTGCTGCATTCCTTCCATAGTCAGACCCTTACAATATAATGTGATATTCTTAAGGACACTTCAATGCTGAGGCATGTTTTTAAAAAGTATCATAAAACAAATCTAGAGATATGTATCACTTAACTCTCACTAGCCAAAAAATTAAACTGTGCAATACCAGAGCTTGTGTTCATTCTACCCACCTCCCTATTATATCCTGATCTTAGGAAAAGATTGAAAAATGTATTCACAGTAAGCTTAATATAGATCATTCTCTAAAAATATGCATTTTAGCAATAGGTAAACAGTTAAAATGATTTAATCTTCAGCCAGTGTTTAAATGAGCACATCTTTAATCACAGTTTTATAACACTACAATCACTACATCAAGAATACTACATAAGAAAATTATAGGTCTCTCATCCATTTCTAATCACCTAACACTGCTGTTCTCTTTTGGAATTCTTTTATGTCACATAATTCTAATTTACTAGTCATTTGCCTAAATATTGTCTAACAAAGGGTAGATGCTCAATCAAGTGACATCTGATTTTCTTCCCCTACCTTAGTACTCATGTCCTTGATAGAAATTTACAGAGGGAGGGAAGTACAATTTGTAGTCACCCTAAGGGATCTGGGCTAGTCCCAGATCATCTTGGAAGAACACAGCAACCCCCAAATAAATCTTGGGGTTGAAAACTCTGCTCTGGAGCAGGGCAGAGGCTGATCCAGCATAAAGAATTGATAAATTTGGCTGTGGGCCTTCAGTCATCAGTCCCCAACCAAAATATCTTCCTAGGTTCCAACCAGAGGCATGTTAAGCTAAATTGGACATCCCAGACCTATGCTAGCATTCTGGAGGCTCTACCAAATCAGACATTTTATAAGGAGGTATCTGATGAAAGGTGTAGCGTTAGTTTTGAATTGTTAGTATATCTCAATGTTCATATATTACAGTCTAATTCTACTTCTACTAGAGCAATAGAAACCATTGAGAAACTAAAAATCAATCAACGATGCTTGTACCTGGACAGCTCATATAAATTATATGCTTTCTTAAAAAAACTGTATGCTTCTTTAATATACTATTATAATCAAAATTTAAAAAAGGCTGCCTAAGAGCTGAGCGGTACCACAGAGAGATACTCCTAGCTTACAAAAGACTAAGTACGTACTCCGTGAACAACTGTTAGCTTAACTCCATTAGAAATATAAGCACATCCTCAATGAAGTGTGTTTATCCAAATTGCAATTTTTAGGGGTTTTATTATATGTATCCATGAATTTCATTCCAATCTACATTGTTCTATTGCTCACAAAGATTCACAACGTTTTAGGACCAAAAGAGAACTCGAAGGTTACTTCACTTGATTCCTGTAATCTTGTTTTCTCAATAAAGACTATAAATGATTTCATTCAAAAATCATGGAAACAACTGTACTTGAACAACAATAAAAAAATCATATCGCTAATAAACAGACAAGGGTAGAATAAGAATTCTTCTTATTACCAATCCATAGTGTACAGTTCTATCCAATCACTAAATCCAACCCTAATACACTACAAGCTCTTACAATAATATTAAACAAATTTGTAATTATCTCCAGGTGAAGCTCTGAGCAAAACTGTAATGTGGATGAAATTTGTCACTGGTTCTTCAAGCCTCTTCTCTGCCCTTTGTCCCTCTAGCCTGTGCTGTTCTTACTATTTTTCCTACTTCACCAGTATTCAATGAGTTAAAGCTCTTGCTACCTACCTTTCTATTAAATCCTCATCTTAAGCCCTGGCTGGTGTAGCTCAGTGGACTGAGCACGGGCTGGGAACCAGAGGGTCCTGGTTCGATTCCCAGTCGGGGCACATGCCTGGGTTGTGGGTCAGGTCCCCAGTGAGGACCATGTGAGAGGCAACCATACATTGCTGTTTCTGTCTCTTTCTTTCTCCCTTTCCCTCTCTCTAAAAATAATAAATAAAATAAATAAATAAATAAAAAATTAAAAAAAATCGTCTTAAGGAAGACTGAGAAATACATTCATGGTAAGCTGAGCATGGTCCTTTCTCTAAAGATTTGTTTTATTAGTGGGCAAAGCATCAATTGATTCTGGCATCTCAGGGTGTTGAAGAAGTAGTGTGTGCAGTGAACAGAAAGATGTTCCAGCCTAATACCACAACCACAACCTCTGACTAATCACGCAAACCCAGACTACTCTACATCATATAAAGTTACATTTTTATGTAACATCACCATAATTCATTAATCATAAAGCTAACAATTATTCTGGTTTAGTAGCTTTCACAAAGGACAGGTTTACTGATACTAACAGCACTGTTTTTGCCACATATGCATTTGTCAAACCATCAGAACAAATAACTGAGAGGCAGTGTGTCAGGCAGAGTACAGGCAGATGGATATGGCTAGAAGCATTCAGCAGATCAGTTCTGATGGTAAATAGCAAAATAGCAATTTGGAGAACTAAACTCTTCTGTCTAAACACCACCTACCAATGCAACCTTATTACAGTTTAATGTTTTCCAGTAAGGTCATTTTTCTTATTGGCCCATAAACATGTTTTCTCATCCCCATATCAGTCATGACATTCTCCTCACCTATGATGCCTTCTGTATTCTCTTCCAAACCCTACCAATCATTTAGAATTTGTTCAAGTCCCATTTTCTTCAAGACCTGGCCTTGCAACTATAAGTTCTGATAACAGCACTCCAAATACCATGTTTGAAAACTATTTTAGTGTTCCCTTCAAATGTTAATACCTCTGAAGTCTATTTATTTAGCACATAAAAATATTATTGTCTATTATTCAGGCTGGTTTTCTGTATATTCATCTTACTATATATCTAAGGGCTCTAAAGTTTCTGGAGGGCAACCATCAAGGTCCTTCTCATTCATCTATTCATTTGACTAACCTTCAGTGAGTGTCTACTGTTCATGGGCCCTGGGCTGGGTATCAGGAACACAAAAAATAAAAACAAACGGTCCCATCCTCTTGGGATTCAGATCCTACTCTTTTGGTTTCTAAGCCTATTTTAATCCTTTGGTATTTACCACAGTATAATGTTAATCAAACATGTGCCAATTAATTGAAAAAGAACATCTTCAAATTCAAAAATACATAATAAGGGTATTTTGTAGTTCAGATCCCTTTTCAAAGGAAGAGCTATGTGGTTATCTGCTTATTACAATTCACACATTTGTAAAAAATATGTGCTTGATTAGCTAATTGGAAGAAAAAAAAAACTGTAGGAATCATGGCCTTTACCCCTTTTCCTCAACCTAAAGATCACTAATTTTAAAAAATACAGTTACAAATGATTATATCATACCCTCAAATCTTCACCATACTTCTGTATTTAATAAGCCAGTTTTGACATTACTTTTGCTCACAATAAGATCTGCACTTTTAATTTCCCAATATTTTTAGTGCAAACAGGTGTGTGATAAATTCTTAAAATCAATAATAACTATCTCTTCTCTACAGTCGTTCAGTGAAAAGATGTTTCCTAGTAATAAAATACAACAATTTAACAGATGGCATTTTTCCTTGTCCAAAGAGTTAATCTTCACTCCATTCCTGTAAAAAAGAGATAAATGATATTATTGACATTTTGCACAAGTAGACAGTAAATTCTTTTAAAGAATTTCTTAGGGACAAAAAGCCATAATGTCAGAATTATGACTACAATTCATTTTGAAATCTTAGCCAAAGCAGCTTAAGACATGATTTCCCTTCAAAAGTATAAAATTTCAGAAAGGTTTATCTACATTAATATGCTTTCATTATTCCTTAGTGAAACTAAAATTCTTTTAGAAAGAGACTGTTTTAGGTCACTGCATCAATCTCAAAAATTCTACATACGTATTCGAGTAACTCAGTGTTCAGGAACCAACTGTAACTGCAGTGTATTTTCTCTGTAACCAACACTGCGACGATTAATCAGGCTTCCACACCCTGCTTCTGTCAGGAGTGCAATTTGCTCATTTGTTTGCTTGTTTAAATACTTTTGTTTTTAAAGTTCAGTCTTTTAAAATATTATACCTAATACCCATAACACTCAACCCATACCCAATTATCAAGTCTGTTAATTCTGCCTCTCCATCCCAATTGCCACTGTCCCAATCTAAGGCACTATATATCATTTCTTTTCTGGTCAGGTGCAACAGCATTCTATTTTACAACTTCTAGTCTTCCTCTCTGTAGTCTTTCATGCATGCTATACATGTATAATCAAAATAGTTTTCATGGCATACCTTAGTATCTTACATAATGGATCACTCCCTCCTTCACTTAATTTCTAGGATACCATGTTCTCCAGTTTTTCCTACCACATCAGCTGCTCCTCCTCAGGCTCCTTTGCTCATCTGCCTACCTCTTTCTGAATCCTAAATGTTGAAGTGCCACAGAACTCAGTCTTCAAACCTTTTCTCTTCTGTATATATATTCTCTAAGGATCGCACCAAATTTAATCATAGCTTTTTTTTTTTTAGATTCATCTATTTATTTTTTTAAGAGAAGGGAAGGGAGGTAGAAAGAGACAGAGAGAAACACCAATATGTGGTTGCCTCTCACATGCCCCCCACTGGGGACCCAGCTCACAACCGAGGCATGTGCCTTGACTGGGAATCGAACCAGCGACCCCTTGGTTTGCAGGCCAGCACTCAATCCACTGAGCCACACCAGCCAGGGCAAATCATAGCTTTAATTACCATCTATGTTCTAATGAATTCCAAACTTATAGCTTAAGTTCTGACGTCTCCCAAGAGCCAAGATACCTACTTGTCACCTCCACCTGGCTGTCTAAGAAGAATCTCAAATTTAACATCTTGGTTTTATACTTCTCCCCTGCAAGACAAATCTATTTCTCCTTCAGTCCTTCCCATCTCAGAATTGGCATGAGCATTCATCCAAATGCATAGGACCAGAACCTAGAAATTATCCTCTCTTTCTCTCACAACTCACAAAGCCCTCAGCAAATTCTATTGACTCTGTCCACAAAATAAATCCAACTATTTTTACCACCTCAACAGCTACCACCCTAGTCCAGGTCATTATCATTTTTTTCCCTAGATTATGGTAATGGTCTCCTAATTGGTTTTCCTGCTTTATACTTGATTCTCTATCGACATCCAGAGTGACCTTTTGCACTGTCCCCATACTCCAAACTTTCCAATGGCTTCCAACTATATTTAAAATAAAATCCAACTTCCTTTCATGGCTTACAAGATTCCATAAGCTAGGACTTGGACTGTGCTTACTTCTCTGATCTCATGCCTATCCTGTCCTTTCACTTATAAACTTCCTATAGTTCCTTGAATATATGAAGCCCATTCCCACCCAGGTATTTTAACTCTGTTTTCTCATCCTGGGACACACTTTCCCCAGATCTTCATATGACTCACCCCCTTACTTCAAATCTCTGCTTAAATGTATACTCAGACCTGCTCAGATAACCACCTCAGGATGAGCTTCCCTAATCCCTCTACCTAAAATTGTTGCCCCCCTTCATTTTCTATCTTATTACTTTACTTTGTTTCTTCTACAGCACTTATCACTACCTGAAATGATATTGTATATTTATTTGTCTGCCTCCTGCATCAAAATGTAAATTCCAAGAGGAAGGAATTTTGCCATGTTCACCTCTGTATCCTCCAGTGCCTAGAAGAGCATCTGACATGCAACAGGTTTTTAGCAGAGGAATGGTAATAAATTTAATACCATTCCTCTCCTAAAAACACGTCAGTGGTTTCCCTTTGACTTTGAGATAAGTCCAATCTATTTAACTTGAGCTATAAAACCTACTGCGATATGGTTTCTGCCTCATCTGGAACCATTGTCTGCACATGCTCTCGCAGTGCTGAGCCTGGAATGCTCTTCTGTATCCCCTGCCCTCACATCCAGCTAAACTACACTCATTCTTTAAGTCATGTCTTAAATATCACTTTAGAGAAGCTTTCCCTGAATCACCCAAGTAGGTGAGTTATGGCTTAATCCCCTTACCAGCATATGCTCTTACACTATTCTGTCTTTTCTCAATCATGAAGTATTAGCTTTGTAATTAATTACTTAATAGTTGTCTACCCTGTCGAAATTAATATTCCTTGAAAGCATGTCTGAATTAGAGATCATTATATCTTTAGTATTTAACACAATAGTTGGCACATGTAAGATTCTCACATATTTATGGATTGCCAGAATTAGTCATTAAAATGTATAGTCACACAACAGGGTGAATTAGATCACCTTTAACATACAGTAATTAAGTGTTTTTAATAAATATATATAATGAGGCAAAAAATGTAAAGGAAAATAGAATCACGTACTACTTGGGAAAGAGAATAAGAAATGTAGCATCCTTCATTCAAGCTAACTAAAAATAGCTTCATATAAGACCTCCATAGCAACAACTACCTTATATCTACACCTACAATGCTTTCAATTTCTTCATTATAGGCACATTACAGAGACATGTATATTTGAGCAAAATAAAAATTATTCCACATTTATGACACATAAAGGTGAGTGTGGGAAACAATGCCATGAAGACTTAATGGTGTGTGTATCTCTGAAAGGGCAAGATAAGGTTGGTTTCAAGGATGATGGAAAAGCAGACTTGAACCCATTGCCACGGCCAGGGTACAGTGTGACACTGACAAGCAGCAAGCAAACAAGAACAAGCATGTACCTTCTACTCCGGACTCCCAATCTCATTCTAATACCTTGCACTGGAAGAAGGGAGTAGCTGCACCCCCAACCCCTGCCAAAAAAAAGAGTCGTTTACAGAGTCCCATCCCCAGGATCAGAGTTAGAAGGGTAGGTTCGAAGCTGAGAAACAACTGCTGATCAACCAGCACACAAACCTTTGTGCTAAAGACTGCCAAAACCCAAGAGAAGTCCCATCTTTGACACTAAAGTCAATCACTTCAACAGAGAGAGGGTGGCTTTCCAAGTATTTCAAGAAAAGACAGAAATCTACTGAAATATTTTCAAAGATTTTGCTCCACAACCTTCAATGGAAAATGTATATTTGTAATTCTTTTCTCACTAATCAAGAGTGTCACTGATTCTGTGACCTTGTTAAAGGGCAGAGCTAACAATATAACATACATGTAAATATAAGTCTTCAGATAAGGCAAGTAATTTCTAACAAAGCAAATATGGTTTGAAGTGATTTGCTTTGCTATGATGTACCTTTGTGAATCAAGGTGTTTAACAATTCTTATCATCAAAACCAAAGACTGATGCAAAGAAGATACACAAATGGCCTATAAACACATGAAAAATTGCTCAACATCATTAGTCACTAGGGAAATGTACATCAAAACCACAATAAAGTACCACTTCACACCTACTGGAGGGCTATAATAATAATTTTTTTCAAGAAAATAACAAGTGTTGGAGACATTGTGGAGAAAACAGAACCCTCATAAACTGCTAGTGTGAAAGGAACATAAAGTGGTATAACTGCAGTGGGGAAGAGTTTGGCAGCTCCTCAAAAAGTTAAATGTAGAATTACCACATTACCCAGTGTGATGTTGTGATATAAGAAATATATATATTTGGTCTTCATCCCTAGGGAGGGGCAGAGCTCTTAAAACCCTAGTAATTTCCTAAGTGGCAGGGGTGAGAGGACCATCTTTTGTTATTCAGAATAAGCCCCTTTCAACTATATCAGCATTTGTACTAATGAGGTGGCTCTTGGAGGATGGGAACTGGATGCCAGAAGAACCAACCAAGTGATTAGAGGGTTGAAACAATGGAGTTGAGTCACAAATAGCCAATGATTTAATCAAACATGTCTATATAATGAAGCCTCCATAAAAAACCTTAACCAGAGGGGTTCAGGGAGCTTCCAAGTTGGTGAACACATTGAGGTGCTGGGAGGGTGGCCTCCCAAGAGAGAGCACGGAAGCTCCACACCTGTTACCATATACTTTGCCCTATGTATCTCATCCATTTTGCTGTTCCTGAATTGTATCCTTTATAATAAATAGATAATAGTAAGTCAAATGCTATCCTGAGTTCTGTGAGCCATTTCAGCAAATTATCAAACCCACGGAGAGGCAGCGTGAGAAACCCTGATTTATAGTCATTCAGTCGGAAGTGCAGGTAACAATGTAGGACTTACAATTAGCACCTGAAGGTCTGAAGTGGAGGAGCAGTCTTGTGGCTCCGATTCTTTAACCTGTGTAGTATGCTAACTCCAAGTAGTCAGGGTCAGAACTGAATTAAACTGTAGGACACCCAGCAGGTGTCCACAAAAACTGGAAAATTGTTTGGTGTGAAAAACCCACGTATCTGATGTCAGAGGTGTTGAAACAGTGTAAGAAGGGAACAACAGTTTTCTTCTTTACCCAGCATTTCCACGCTTATATATCTAAAAGTGAAAACAGGACTCAAACAAATGCACGCGTACACAGCAGCACTATTCACAATAGCCAAAAGGTGAAAATAGCCCAGATATCCATCAATGGATAAACAGATAAATTATGATATACATATACACGTATACATACACATACAATGAAGCAGTATTTCGCAATAAAAAGAAATGAAGCATTGTAAATATGACAAAGTAGATAAACCTCAAAAACATTATGCCAAGTGAAAGATACCACTCACAAAATATCACATGTTGTATGAGTCTATCTATATGAAATATCCATAATAGGTCAATCCATAGAAACGGAATGCAGATTGGTGGTTGACAGAGGCTGAGGGAAGGGAGAAATGGGGAGCACCTACCTCATAGGTACGGGGTTTACCTTTGAGTAATTAAAATGTTTTGTAACAAATAAATAGAGGTGGTGGATGCACAACATTTTGAATGTACTAAATCCCACTGAATTATTCACTTTAAAAATGGTTAATTTTATATAATGTCAATTCTGCCTCCATTTATAAGTGTTAAATTTTTAATATATATATATACATATATATATACACACACACACATATATATAGATATATACCTAAGGCTGGAATCAAATTAATACCAAAGAACTTAACAAGATGCCACATCAAAGAGTACTCCACAAGTTTAATGATCTATTCAGGCTTAATTGTTTTATTTGCCTAATTTGTTTTTATTTCCTTTTTTTTAAGATTTTATTTATTTCTCAGAGAAAGTAGAAGGGAAGGAGAAAGAGAGGGTAAGAAATATTGATGAGCCCAGCTGGTGTAGCTCAGTGGATTGAGCGCGGGCTGGGAACCAGAGGGTCCCGGTTCGATTCCCAGTCAGGGCACATGCCTGGGTTGCCGGCCAGGTCCCCAGTGAGGACCATGTGAGAGGCAACCACACATTGTTCTTTCTCCCTCCCTTCTCCCCTCTTTGAAAATAAATAAATAAAATTAAAAAAAAAAAGAAATATTGATGAGTGAGAGAAACATCAATTGGTTCCCTCTCACACACCCGCAACTAGGGACCTGGCCCACAACCCAGGCACGTGCCCAGACCAGAAATCAAACCGGCAACCTTCTGGTTCACAGGCTGGCACTCAACCCAGTGAACCACACCAGCCAGGACACTTCAATTTTTTAAGGAAGCAACCATAAACTTATTAGTTTTTACATTAAATGACATTAACATAATGCCACATAGACAGCTGTTACATTTTTGTCTGAGATAGTTTTCCATACTTTTTCCTCCTGACACTCTGAACCCCTAAACGATACTACACAATTCATGAAGAACAGTGGCTTACTCTAGCAGTGATTCTCAAACAGCTGACAAGGTATAGCAGAATACCTCAAAAGAAAGTAAGAGAACATGCATACATTTTAAAGTATTTTAAAGTATTCCAGATTATTCTGATCACTCTCTCCCCATATTCATCTCACCTAGCCCCACCTCTGCCACCAATTTTCAGAACCACTGGTCTACAAATTATATATATTTTAATGCAAAAAACTAAAGTAGAAACAACTGTGTTTATGAACTATTGTGGTGCAAAGGTATAGGAAGTCTGATCAAGAGCCTTCATCAGACTCTCAAAGAGGACTATGTTATCTCCCACCAAAAGTGACAATCTCTGCTATATTCAGTGAAGCTCATCCTTATGCAGTACAGTACTCTAGGCTGACAACTTAATAATCCGCAGCAGAGAAAAACTACTACTCACTTCAGCTGTGAAGACAAGAGAAACAATATACCTGGGTAATACATGGCTATGCTCTGTCTCCAGAAATAGAAAATTAGAGCAATTTTAATGTACCAAAGTTTCCATACAAAATTAAATTGCTCTAAAATGTACAAAACAGGATACATTATAATACCTGACAAGAGGCATTATTAAAGAATTAATAAGATATGTTGCTTGGACTGGTTGGTCCAAAAGTGCTAGAAAGGCATTCCTTGATTACAAATTTTAATCCTCTTAAAACACACTTATATATTCACATAATCCATCTTCCAAAGAACTGGATCTGATCCAAGACTTCCAAATCAAAAGCAACTATAATGGAATTTGCACATCCAGGCAACTTCTGGAAATGCCATAAAAATACAAAAATAGTTCTTTACTAATGGCTTACTAATTTCAAATTTTGTTTTGAGATTATATGTCACAAGTCATGACTGAATAACTGATTCAGAGTCAGAAAAGTATATTTACTATTAAAGCTGGAAAAAATTAAGAAGTGTTAAAATCATTTTAAAAGGAGATGATAATATCCCTCCTGCTATATAATGAAATGATTACCTAATATAATTGGGGTAATATTTTTGGATTTTCCCTTATTAGCAAATTTCTCTCCCTATATCCCACCTGCCATTATAACTCCAGTCAAGAGAATGGGACAAAGAAAGAGCTATGAAATAAAGGACCTTCCAAACATTAGGAGGAAAAAGAAATCCCACCCTTTCTACTCCTAGTATATAAACAAGGGAAAAATCAAAAGTAGTGGGAGTCTTTGGCCCAGCTCTCCACATGAAACGCTGAGAGTAGACCATCGTGCAGGATGGCTGTAGAGCAATATGGCATGGAAGAAGGAATAACGGTAGCAAGTATTACAAATGAGCTTGAGGCAGTACTACTGGCTCCCCATGGCCTAATTATAGAGACAGCATCCAGAAGTTCCACAAATTCTGGAAATATCACTCCCAAAGGATAGAAAAACCATCTAAGCAGTCAAATCAGTCAAGAACAATATTAGAGTGGATACCAGTGAAGACCAATGACCAGTATACAATTCCAAGATGCTCTCTACCATCACCACGAAACCACCTTAGGACAACCCTCATAGCACTCAAATAGCATCCTAAAGCACCACAGGGGGAAAAGGAAAGGGGGAGTGGTCTGAAAGGCTGAACATGTACCTTAGAGAAGCATAATGAAACAGACTACAACTGGCGAGTTTAAACTAACACCCTATCCCGTCTTTACCTAACACTACCCAGTTAGGCAAGATACTTGTGAGAAAGATTAAAGTCATTTCAAGAAAAAATATTCTATATTTTGAAAATCTGAATGTAGGATGAGAAACTTCCAACCTTGCTACTCTAACGATGTTTACTAATTTAACTTTCATTTTTCTTCACTCATTTCATTTTCATCCATTTCCATTTCATTAAAAGTCAAGATTTAGCCCTGGCTGGTGTAGCTCAGTGGATTGAGCGTGGGCTGGGAACCAAAGGATCCCGGTTCGATTCCCAGTCAGGGCACATGCCTGGGTTGCAGGCCAGGTCCCCAGTGAGGGCCATGTGAGAGGCAACCATACATTGCTGTTTCTCTCCCTCTGTTTCTCCCTCCCTTCTCCCTCTCTAAAAATAAAGAAATAAAATCTTTAAAAAAAATCAATATTTAAAAATACTATCATAAATTATCCTTATCTATGACAAGACTCAAAAATATTATCATAACTATCCTTTTATATGACACTATATCCATGGAACAAGATAGGGTTGTTTAGAAAAAGAAGAAAAGTTAAAGTTCTTTTATAAATTAGAAATAGGATAGCAGAAACAAAAAAAAACTCAATGAAAGGATTAGAAAACAAAATTTCCTACAAAGCAGAGCAAAAAGACAAATTCATAAAAATAAAAAGAGAAGAAAACTAGAGTGTCAGTCTAGGAGGTCTAACATCTGTAAAATAGAAGTGCCAGAAAGAAAATTTTTAAAAAGTAAAGGTATAAATCAACAATTAAAAAAAAACAGACTTGATGATGAGTTTCCAAACTGAGAGAAATCATCAAGACCTAATAGAGTATTCTTAAAATACATCAGCAAGAAATTTCAAACACTATGAATAAATATAAAGTAATTTAAAACTTCCATATGGGAAAAAAAAAACAGGTTTCATAAAAGGATAAAAGATTCAGAATGGCATCAGATTGAGAAAGTCTGGTCGAAGGGCATCCTGGCAGAAGACAATCAAAATCTGAGGGAAATTTCTAACCTAGTCTTCTATAACCTGTCAAATCATCAAGTATAAGGCAGATTAAAAAGGTATTTTTCAGACTTGAAATGTCTCAATTTACCTCTCATCCACGCCTTCTCAGGAAGCTACTGAAGAAACTACAGCACCAAAACTAGGGAATGAATGAAGAAGAAATAGTGTCAAGAACCAGGATTCAACACAAGCTATAGGTAAAGGGAATTCTCAGACTGATGAGGAAGAAAAATCCCAAGATGACAATGCAGGGAAAGAGCAGCCAGCCCCAATGGCAGCCAGTCAGAAGAGATGTCCTCAAGATGATGAGATTCACAGGACACTCAGTGTGTCTGAAATGCAATGAGAAGAGATGTAGAGAAGTAGGTTTGAGAATGAATTAGTGATAAATACATAGAAAAACATTGGAGACAATTATTAACTCAAGAGAAAACGAAGTATTACAAAAAAAAAAAAAAGGAATCATAGTGTTCCAAATTATTTAATTGTGAATTGCCTTTTCAGAGTTATGCTATTATAAACAATCAATTCTAATCTATACAAATTTATGATATAATTTTATCAGGAAACTAGGAGGACAGGATATGTGGATATGTACATATGTGCCACAAAGGAATAAAAGAGTTAAATAAATCCCCATCTTTGCATTATCATTCCTTTATAACTTGTTTCTTTTTTTTTAAAGATTTTATTTATTTATTTTTAGAGAGAGGGGAAGGGAGGGAGAAAGAAGGAGAGAAACATCAATGTGTGGTTGCCTCTAACGCGCCCCCAACCTGGGACCTGGCCTGCAATTCAGGCATGTGCTCTGACTGGGAATTGAACTGGCAACCCTTTGGTTTGCAGGCCTGCACTCAATCCAATGAACACACCAGTCAGGGCTTTTAAAAAAAAAAAAAAAAATTCATCTACTTTTTAGAGAGAGAGGAAGGAAGGGAAAGAAACATCAATGTGTGAGAGACAACATTGATCAGCTGCCTCTCATATGCCCCCAACTGGGGAACCTGGCCCACAACTCAGACATGTGCTCTCACTGGGAATCAAACCAGTGACCTTCTGGTTCACAGGCCGGTGCTCAAACCACTGAGCCATACCAGCCAGGTGTTTCTTTTTAACTTTAATTAAATTCTTGGTTCAGTTCAACATACTGAGAACCTATTATGTGTCAGGCATGGATTAAGCACTGGGAATATTATGATAAAGAAGTTCCTGAAATATATGCAATCGTATATATCAATTTTACCACAAATTTTTTTTTAAAGAAGTCACAGTCCACTGCCCTGCCCTCAAATGGCTTGGGGATATAGACACACAAAGAGATAAATATTTTAATTAATATCCATTTTTTCCTGATGATTAAAGCAATATTTATTCAGTATTTAAACCCAAATGCTAGGAAAGTAAAAATGAGATAATAAAAATATTTCCATGACAAAAGTATAGCCACTCTTAACATTTTATATATGTTGTTGTAAGAGTCATTGTGACTGAATCCTCTTCACCATAAATCCTATCTCCCTTGCCAATGCCTAAGCATGAAACCCAATTCTAGGCTATGAGAAATAAGGGCAATCAGCAGGAAACTTCAGGGAAAGACTTTCACATTCCTAAAGGAGAGAAAGGAAGAGAGAGCTCCTTTTCACCCTCTGGACACTGGTGTGTCTAGAACTGTTGTGGTCAACTTCCCACTAGCCTGAGGACAAGGCCAACCCAGTACATTCCCTCAAACAAATGAACTGAAATTTACATGACCATCTACCTAATATAGGACTTCGAAGTTGTTTTCAATTTTCATTATTTTTAAATAATACTGTAATAGACATCTTTTCTTTTTAAAGATTTTATTTATTTATTTTCAGAGAGAGGGAAAGGGAGGGAGAAAGAGAGGGGGAGAAACAGCAATGTATGGTTGCCTCTCACATGGCCCCCACTGGGGACCTGGCCCGCAACCCAGGCATGTGCCCCGACTGGGAATCAAACCGGGACCCTCTGGTTCCCAGCCCGCACTCAATCCACTGAGCTACACCAGCCGGGCTGTTATAGACATCTTTTTGAAAAATCTTTGCCCATACTTTACACTGTTTCTTTCAAACACAAGAGGGTTAAAAGTAGGTTTACAGTTCTGAGTATGCAAACACAGAATCAATAAAACTACTGTAATAATCATAACCTGCATTTCTTTTTCTATATGAACAACTGTAAACCTATTTTTGCCCATCCCTATATATATCTAGGCAAACAGATCATTTCAAAGTACTGAGTGATAAAGACAGTGATAAGGATACATACAGGGTAATAAGAAAACACAGAGAAGGGGCACTTTGTCCAAACTGGAGGACATTTTTTACTTATTATTCCTTCTCTACCAAAGAATAGGTAATGCTATAGCCTAAAAGGATAACTATACCTTCCTAATTTTCTTATTATAGGGCTATGTCTTTTAATGTGATTTTTCTCTAAATCTTATTAAGTTATGACAACATCTTTTTATCCCCTCAGTGAATACTTTCACTTTTCTTCCAGTTTTATTGAGATATAATTGACATATAAATTTAAGGTATATAGCAAACGATATGATATAGGTATATATTGCAAAATGATTACCATAATAGGTCAGTTACTATCCATCACCTCACATAGTTACAATTATTTTTCTTGTGATGAGAAATTTAAGATCTAGTCTCTTAGCAACTTTCAAATATGTAATACAGTATTGTTAACTACAGTCACCTTGGTGTGCATTAAATTTCCAAAATTTGCCTTTCCATCATGTGAGGAAACAACAGAAGTCTGCAACTGGGGGAATGCCCTGACCTGACCTGCTGGCTCCCTCATTCTGGACTTCCATCCTCCAGAACACATGCGTGTCACGGCTCTGCCTGCCGGGAAGACGCCCATGCATTCTTCAAGGCCCAGGTCAATTATAACCTCCATAACCTGTCAGCAATGTCTTTCACATTTATGATTGGTCACTCTGATAGCCCTTAATATTCATGGGCCTACCATTTTCAGATATAACTATTCTCCAGTAATGACCCCAGGCAGGTGAGGGCACAGCTGGAAGGAAGATGTCTACAAGCCAGGAAGACACCTTCACCAAGACACAAACATTCTGGCACCCTGATCTTGAATTTCCAGCCTCAAGAACTATGAGAAAATAAACTTTTGTTAAGTCATCCAATTAATTAATTAATTCCCAAATTTATTTTATAACTGGAAGTTTGTACCTTTTGACCACTGACACCCAGTCCTCCCACCCTGCAACCTGCTCCTCCAGTAACCACCAATCTGTTCTCTGGTGCCATGCCATCTTGCATCCCCTCTTCACCTCTCTACAAAGATTTCCTATATGCTGTATTCCATTTAGTTTTTCAGGAGTCCCATGAATTTACCTATGTGCTTAGAACTAATGTCATTTTTACACAAGTTTTAAACAGAGCTATATTTAAGCATTTACTAGACACATTATAAAATAATATTTACCAAATACTAGTAATGTACTAAACACTATATAAGATCTCAAATTAAATACTCTTCTGATTGAATATAGAATTGTAATTATTTTTACCTGAATCTATTTGCTTTTCTTTAACAAATCTGGTATTAATTCCTAAAGTCATTTATAAAATATGACATTTTGAGAGGAAACAACTGGGTCTTCAGGTTTCATTAATCTCTCTCATTCTAAAAGCACTGCAAAGGCTGTCTTAGCAAGCTAAAATCTCAGGCATTTAAAAATATATCCTCTAGAGCAAAATGAAAATTAGTGTTTATTTAAATCAAATATTCTTTCTGTATTATTTCTTGATTTTGCAATAGTTCCCTTCCTCAAAAACAATTAAAAACATATTTATATAAAATAAACTAAAATTGATTATACTTTAACAATTTATATCATTCCTTGAGATAACCAATATACCCTAGAATGTCAAAAAATAGGAATTTGGTAGTGAATTAAGTAATATCAGAAATTTCCAAGAAATAAATATATAACGTTGTGATTTGCTGGAGAAAAGTCTAAATAACTATTAGAAGTATTTAAGGAAATGACTAATTTTCAAACACATACATACAATGTGAAATTTCAATAGGTAGGAGCAAGATACCACTAACAAGTAGAATTCAATGATTTTTATCTACAGATATCACTGTAATGACATTTCTTCCTTTTGTCACATGGTTATTTTCCTATGTATCTATGTTACTTGACATAATCTTATTAGCAGATAATGCATTATAAACAACCCACTAATAATATGAAGGGCTTTATAAACTTTTGACAGGGTATATTATTGAGAATGCTTTGGCAGGCACAGTGGTTTTATCCCATAATAATATTAAGTGGTTTATTTTTCAAAAAGGCAATATATTGTAATAATTTTGTAGCCTGTAAATCAAATATTCATACCTATAATTACTACTCAGTGTTCTTAGCTAAGAATAGATGTTTACTACACAGGTTTTTAGATTTATTTTATCTGAATATATTAGGATGATTAACTGACCAAGCTCTGTCCAGTGTAGGGATTAGAATGTCTAAAGTATCTGCTACAACATTAAGGGGTGATGGAGAAAAGATCCAGAAAACAGAGGGGAGAAAATAGTTCTTTTTTAGTGTCACCAAGAAGATACAGTGGAATAAAAAGTCCCATGCTTAAACACAGAGCAGCAAAAATACACATAGATTATGTCTCATAGAGGGTAAAATGAATTAAACTATCCAATATGTTGAAAAATGCTTCTATATTTATTTCAGAGAAGACCTGGTTGGTAACAACACTATAAAAACAGTCTAACAGCTGTAACTGTGTATTATCTAAGGAGGACCAAGGTGAGACGCCATCTAATTATTTTTTAATATCGAAGTAGTAAATGTAAATGTGAAAATGAGAAAATGAGATTGAAATCCATGAAATGGCATATGTTGAATTTCAGCATAACCCAACATGACTAGAGAACTAGCAAATCCAAAAAAATCCATTAAACAGTTTTATGTCTGAAAAATTGGAATGCATCTTTTTCGCAAATTAAAGACAGATTGTAAAGAGAGGGTTAGAGTTGGAAAGTTCCCTGCTCATCAAATTAAAAACAAGAGCTCTATTCATAAAAAGAAAAAAAAAAGAATACTTATGTGGTCAAGTCACATTCTTTGTTCTAAAGTTTTTATATGCAATTTGGGGTGAACATTTTACTTGTGATTCATAAAGAAAAGTGACCAGTGTAATAGGGGCTCCTAAAAGCACATGAGTACATTTCAGGTGATACATAAGTAGCCATTTAAGATACCATAGGAAAGGAGAAAACACACCCTTAATACGTGAAGGAAAGAGTATATTCACATGACCAACAGCTGGACTTGATTAAAAAGAAATACCAAGTTAGGTTCTATGGTGCTTCTTCCATAGTTACATGACGACACAAATGAGAAATGCTACATTTCTCACATCCTGTTGCCTAGTGATCTCACTGACTGCCCCTTCATCCACCTTTGCAATGGAACCACCTCTTCCTTTCGTCCTCTACACCATTTCAGTATTCTTATTTTACAAAATCATTTTTTAAAAGGACATACAGAGGAAATAGAGCAAGTATAAAAAGTCAGTTTCACTTTTGATTCATTTTCACTTTCACAAGCATGAGAAAACACAAACTGAAGTTTCCTCATCAATAATTCAGTAAAAGTAAAAACCTGTACAAAACCATTTCAAATGGATTAAACTGTGCTGGGACAGTAGAATTCCTGCCTTTTGAGGATTTGAAAGGTAACACTCAAGACAGGAAGATGACAAATGCACCACTTCTTTCGTCCTTAAAACTAGCTGTTCAATACAACAGAAGGTTAATACAGAATGCAGTATTATAGAAATGACACAGTCTTATTTAACTGTGAACTAAAGAGTTACACGCCCATATTAGTTAATACCCATAATTCCTTGTGAAAATCTCTTTGTTTTTCTGCTTGTCAGCATCTGCATTTTACAGCTGCCACTTTCAGGATGGACCCTGTCTTGAGGAAGTTCAGGAACTTAAAACATTAATATCCAGGAGCTCTAAAAAAATCACAGCATTAATAACTTACACAAACGGGAGTAAGACAGTCACAGCATTCTTGACTATAAGCTGAACAGAAAATAAATCTAAAGACTAGAAATGACTATTAACAAAATATGAGAATAAAAATATCCCTTTCAGTTCAGCAAAAGCATTATATTTGCAAAATTCCTTTAAGCGAAAAAAGATAATAGATTACCATATTTTTCGGACTATAAAACACACCGGACCATAAGGCACACCTAGGTTTTAGAGGAAAGTAGGAAAAAAATTTTTAAAGCAAAAAATGTGATAAAATGCCCTGGCTGGTGTAGCTCAGTGGATTGAGCGCGGGCTGGGAACCAGACGGTCCCGGTTCGATTCCCAGTCAGGGCACATGCCTGGGTTGCGGGCCAGGTCCCCTGTGAGGGCCATGTGAGAGGCAACCATACATTGCTGTTTCTCTCCCTCTCTGTCTCCCTCCCTTCCCCTCTGTCTAAAAATAAAATAAATTAAAAAAAAGTATATTAAAAAAAAAAAAGAAAAATATTTTTTTAAAAATGTGATAAAATATTTAATAACATAAATAACATAATATTCCACCAATGTAAATGTAAACAGCCAGGTAAGCTACATTCGAACTATAAGACGCACCCCCATTTTCCTCCCAAATTTGGGGGGAAAGTGCATCTTATAGTCCAAAAAATAAGTTAATATCAGGTTCGAGGTTTCATTTACCAGAAGGTTAAAGCCCCCAGGAACTGTTTCTCAATCATCTATTTTTTCTCTTAACAATAAAAATACAGCCCTGGCTGGTGTAGCTCAGTGGATTGAGCGCGGGCTGCGAACCAAAGGGTCGCCGGTTCGATTCCCAGTCAGGGCACATGCCTGGGTGGCAGGCCAAGTCCCCAGGGGGACCACATGAGATGCAACCACACATTGATGTTTCTCCCCATCTCTTTCTCCCTCCACTCCCTTCTGTCTAAAAATAAATAAAATCTTTAAAATAATAATAATAATAAAAATACACGCCATTTTTTTCTTCAGAGACAAATGCTGAACGAAATGCAAAAAAGTAAAATTTCCAGCAGTTTTCCATTTCTTTCTCTCATTTAATCGATAAGATTCCTTTTATTCCTCATCCACAGTCCAGCATACTTACAGAAGTAGCTCCTGTTTCTCCTGATACCATCAGTTCTGCTGATCTGTCCAACTATTCCTCATTTCAAGGCTGCTCCAGCTTCTCAGGAATCTTGACTCAGTAGGTTAACAAATATGAGCTGTCTAGCATGATCACTTTTGCTTCCCTTGCCCAACCCAGCTACATCTGGTATAATGTCAATCTGTCTCCCTTTTTAAATATCTGGAATTCAATCAGCATTGTCCAATAGAACTTTATGTGAAAATGAGAATATTTTTATACCTAGGCTGACCTATATGATAGCTGTTAGTCACATGTGGCTATTGAACACTTCAAATGCAGCTAGTGTGAGTGAGGAATTGACATTTTTTTTTTACTTAATTGCAATTAACTTGAATTTAAATTTGAATTGCATATATGACTAGCCACCTACAGTACAGATCTAGAGCAGTGCAGATCTAGAGCAAGAGTGCTTTTTATTCTACCAGAAATGATGTACTTTTCCCTGCATATGATGGAGAATTACTAAAAGGTTGGATTTACATTTTAGAAAGCTTTTTCTGACTGCTTTGTGAAAGTATGATTTTAGGGGTTAGGAAGAGATAGCAATGGCTGAAGATCTGAAAAGTGTTCACTAGATTTGGCAATTAGTAGATCACTGATAATACCAGACTGAGAAGTTACAGTAGAGTAGTAAGGCTGTAAACCTCACTGGAAGTAGAGACTACAAATAAAGACCATTCTTTCAAGAAGTCTGGCTCTTGGTGGGAGAGTGGAGACCATGCAGCTACCACCATACCATTGTCATAGTTGTGCATACCACTGTCATAGTTGTGGGTGGCAATGGTTTGCTCGGGCAACCAGAACTAGAGCACAGAGGTGCATGATATCTTCAGCAAACAGTGATTTGTTGTCTAGATCCTTGGAACAGAGACTCTGAAGCTTCCAGGACCAGCGCCTGACAAGCTCAATGCAGGACAACCAACGACCCTGAAATCTAAAGAAACACAGATGCCTCCAAGGAGAAACAGGAGACAACACTTGCTTACCTGGAGCAGATACCAGGTGCTATACGCTTGGCAGGGGTGGGGGGGAAATCAGCTAAAATTTTTAACAAACTGCTAAAAGTCCAGGATGAGAGAAGAGAACCCCAGGGAACCCCAGAACAAGGGGAACTTGCGACCACTCACAGATTCTTCCCTAGGGACCTTACCTGGTACTGGGGAGAAAGTGTGGGGGCAGTGTGAAAAACTGGAGAAGACCTCCTGCGTGGTGCAGGTTCAGGAGAGGAAAGCCACTGCTCCAAGAAAAGCCCTGAAGCCCCATGAGAATTCTTCTCCCACACAGAATAAAGGCTGGGAAAGGAGACCATAAAAAGAGCTAAGGCAGGGGAAGAAACAGGAAAATGTTCTAGATCCAGACCACTTCCTACCTCTGAGGGAACTTGGTCAGGAACGCCAAGAAGGACCCAACACAGCAAAAGCCTAAGTCTGAGGCTGAACCAGAACAACAGAAAACACTACTTCCCTGGCCCCCAAAAGCGAGTTAGGAGACAATAAGTAAGATAATGGCAAATCTACTTCTGGGGGGAAGGCAAGAATCTGGAAAAAGACCCTCGCTGACAGGAAGGTACAAAGAGAAGCTGAAGGTGGGTCAGACTTTGAAAAAAAAATACTCTGGTAAACCAGCCCCCACCCCAAGCACAAGGTAACACTAGATGACCATGAAGCCTGTGCTAGACTGCGGAGAGGGATAGCAACAACAAAACCCAAACTCAGTTCAGCTTCTGACTAACCTGACACAGCTCCTACAACACAGGCCAAGCAAAAGAGGAGGCATGACAGGCATAAATACTATTGACTTTGATCTCTACTGTTCTAACAAGATGTCTGCCTTCAACCAAAACATATGAGACACAGAAAGAAGTACAAAAAGATAACACACTGTCGAGAAACATTGCAATCAACAGAATCAGCCCAGATACTGAAACTAACACATTGGGAAATGTAAAATTACTATGATTAACATGTTAAAAACTAGTGGGAAAAGCCTTTTTAAAAATGACAACCTTTAGCCCTGACCACTGTGGCTCAGTTGGTTGGGTATCACCCCGCAAAGCAAAAGGACGCCAGTTGGATTCCCAGTCAGGGCACATGTCTGGGTTGCAGGCCAGGTCCCCAGTTGGGGGCGCATGAGAGGCAACCACACATTGATGTTTCTCTCCCTTTCTTTCTCCCTCCCTTCCCCTCTCTCTAAAAATAAATAAAATCTTTAAAAAAAAATAATGACAGTGATTGAAATATAATATGTCTATTTCCCCAACTAGATTCTTTCAAGGAAGGATCCAAATTCAGTTTCCTTTGCTTCCCTAGTATCTAACACAATTACCAAAGGATCTGACAGCACAAAAGTACAAAAAAACAAAATACGTTCTTGAACTTGAAGACCCTCAACCACCATGAGCACACAAAGTACTAGGCCTAACTTCATTCTATCCCAGGGCCATTGAAAAGGCATTTACTTTGGATGGACTTTTGCACCTTTACTCCTAACTTTATAAAGTGACTGGGAATGCCTAAACCCAAGGTCTACACACTGCTGCTGAGGCTCATGAAAACCTGCTCACTCATATTGTGAAATGGCCTTCTGGTTATTCTCTTTCGAAAACTAGAATCCCTAAGTAAATTATTTTTGTAAAGTAACATTTCAAAAATAATTTGAGATACATTTATACAATCAATCTCATGTTTTCAGAGCCTAGAGAAAAAAAACTATGCATTTTTCATTGAGCATCATTCCTAACTTACATATATACTATGCTTAAGCCTTCTTGGTGCTCATTTCTCTTTTACCACTTAAGGAAAATAAAGTAGCATTAAGATACTCTGAAATGAGACCCTCCATTTCTTACCCCAAGCATTCCTAAGTCCTAAAAGATAAAATTACCAACCTCTAGTTTATCTAAATGACCTTGTACATTCTCAGCAACACTCTTCCTAAAAGGGACAGTTACATGTAAATCAAGTTTTATAGAGTCTGTGGGGTTTCTGGCAACTTCCTGCAATTATCCCTAATGAATTAAAAATTACAGGGAACTTGAAAAGGTTCCTTTAACTTCCTATTTGGTCTCATATGCATCTTCCAATTTCTAAATCTTACAGAAGACCTTGGTAATCTTCTCCATGAAAAATTTAGAACAAATTTGCAAGAATTCCCCAAATCTCCAGCAATGATGCAAAATATCTGCTTATGCAATAAATTAGCAGGATCAATGAACCTCTGCAAATAATTATAGAAAATGTGGGAGGGGGGTATTTCAATTCAAAGACATTTATTGAATGCTGTCAGCAAATTCCACACCCACTTAAAATAAACCCACTACTTACAGAAATGATACAGTCACAAAGCATCTTTGGATATATACATTTTCAGTATCTTTTTCTAAATTTTTTTTATTGATTGATTTTAGAGAGAGAGAAGAAAGGACAGGGAGGGAGGGAAGGAGACAGAAAGGGAAGGAGAGAAAGATAAACCAACTTGTTCCTCCACTTGTTCATGCATTCACTGGTTGATTCTTGTACGTGCCCTGACTGGGAATCAAACCCACAACCTTGGCATATGAGGAATGATGCTGTAATCAACTGAAATACTGGACCAGAGCTACATTTTCAGTATCTTGATTATGCTAACACCCAGTGATAACTTGGCTCAATGAGGCTCACTATGGCTTGCCACATTCTCTTGTTCATTTTTGCATCACTGATCACTCCTCCACAACCTCCTTTGCTTGTTGTCTTCTCCCTGACCTCTGAATGGTTACCTCCAGATTCAGTCCTTAGACCTCTTTTCTCTCTACATCCCCTCAGTAATTATATCAAGTATGATACTTTTACATACAAATTCATATCTCCAATTCATACCTCTAAAACTCCAGACGTATATTTGACTGCTTACTCAACATTTCATTTGGATGTCTTTTAGGGATCTCAAACTTATGTCCAAAATTAACTCCTAATCTGCCCAATCTGACCTCAACTTTAACCTTCCCCACTAAGTTGATGGCAAATCTATCCTTCCAGTTGCTCAGGCAAAACACCTTGAAATCATCCTTGACTTCCTCCAGACTGTCTGAAAATACTGTTGGTACTATTTTGAAATGCATTCAGGATCTGGATATACCTGGATATCTCTATCACTGTCTCCACACTACCACCATCATTTCTCCCATGATTACTGTAATGGCTTCTAACCAGTCTCTGTGCTCTCATTCTCACGCCCCACAGTCCAGTCTCAGCACAACAGCCAGGCAATCCTCTTAAAAGGTAAGTTAGATTATCATTTCCCTTCTCTAAACCTTCTAAGGGCTCCACATTTTCCAAGTGAAAGCCAGAGTTTTTATAACGGCTTACAATGACCGACATGTTCTGGTCTCCCTAATGCCCTATTACTTTCCCCTTTGCTTATTCTGTTCTAGTCACATGAAATTCCTTCTTCAAATAAGCCAGGTACCCTCCTGCCTAGGGGCCTTTGCTTTAGTTGTTCTCTGCTTATAATATTCTTCCTCCACATAACTTCATGGTTAACTTCCTCACTTCCTCACTTCCTTTATCTCTTTGCTCAAATACTACATTTTGTATAAAACTTACCTCACTCCCACCCATCTTACCAACAATACCTTTGTCTTGCTTTTCTTTACAGTACTTACCACTTTCTAATGTACCATATATTTGTTTTGATTATTTCTCTCTTGCCCATTAGAAAGCTCCATCTCAGTTGATGGAAACTTTTTCATTTTGTTCACAGATGTATCCCAGGTGCCTACAGCCTTATCCAGCATATAACAGATACCCAATTAACATTTGTTGCATGAAAACCAAAACTCCTAAGACAAAACTCATAGTGGCTAAGGAATTATAATGGACTACAACTGCTAAGAACTATAAGGCCCATTGTTTTTTGTTCAATCTAGCCTAACAAATAGATTATAAAACCCACTGGTCCGGCAAATAATGACAAGCCTTGCAAATGACAGCTTCAAGCTGTTGTTCCTAAGATAAAAAAAAAAATGTGGATTTTATCCAAAACAGACCACAACCCACTACAAATTTTTGACCTATACATAATATTGAGAATATACTGATCATTTGCTGGTAAAACCAAGTTTAGAAGAATTATAACCTTAGAAAACAGAATTAAAGTTCAAAGCTTCAAAGTGATTTTGATAGATCTGTAAAATGGTCTATAAAAAAAAAACAACCCTAATATCTAACCTGTCAGCATCTTTATATTTGCCACAGAGGACTAAAATCAGTTTTAAGTGTCCATTGGTGCTTTCAGGAAGCTCTGAAATCAGTATTTCAAATAAGAATTTCCTAAAATTTCACTGATACAGTGTGTTATGTAAAACAACTCCCACTCTCTACAGCAGAAAAACTTTGCGAATGGCATCTTTCTGTTTCTGCACTAAGTATTTTTATTTAAAATATCTCAAGTCTACACAAATCCAGCATTCATTTACAATATTTGTTGATCATTTACTATGTGCCAGGCACCAAACTGGGCCTGGAGCACATAAAGTAAACAAGAGAAAGTCCCCACCCTCAAGCAGCTCATAGTCTAGGGATACAGACAAAAGTAACAGACAGTTACAATACAGTGTGATAAGTCCTATTTAGTGTAGGAATAAGAGTAGGGTATTATGAAAGCACACAGAAGAAGAACCTATAAATGTCCAACTGCTTCACTGTTAAAAATCTTTAAAATGTTCACAATTTAGAAAACACTGTTGCTGGTATGTTAATATAAAAACAACCTGAAGGATAAATGGGATACAGGGTTAAATATTAAGAACAATATTCTTTTTACGGCCATTCACCCTATGTCTGTGAAGACGTCTGTCTTACCCTAACTCTCTGAAATAGGACTCCTTAATTAGATAATGAAGTATGAAGCTCTCGAAGACCCAGGAGAAAACTGCCATAAACTGAGAATCACGGAAGCAGCAAGCCACTTTTAGAGTTCAAGTGTATCTTATCCCTTAGTACTTTATGGCATAAACAAAGGTTGAAACTCATTGCCAAAGTAAATTTAAAGTAAGATTCAATCTATTAATTTTCCAATCTATTCATTAATTTTTTAAAAAATTTTAAAAATAGCATAGGATAATACATTATTGTATAAAGTGAGGTACCCCTGTGTACACATATAACAATCTTTAGATATCCCACTCCAAGACCTGAAATCTTCTTTTTGATGAAGACAAACTCTTAAACATAAGAAAACACAATTCTACAGAAAAAGGAAAGTTAAAATATCTGTTGAAACCTTCAGTACCTCATCAGTGAGAAGGGAAGTCTCTGCATGTTGAATCAAGTCACTAATGACTAACAGACTTGCACTGCTGTTTCAGCTTGCCCAAGCACACAGTCTTCTTGGTATCCTACTGCCTCCTGGGGGCTATAGTACATTACTACTCTTGTGAGAAAACATGGGTGTAAATAGAAAATACATATATTATTTTCTACTAAAAACAATGTAAAAAGATACATGTCAAATAACAGTACGCCTTTCCCAAATAATCTCTCTTAAAAAGTATAATATTTATTTCTATCTGAATAATTGGGAACACAGCAGATAATAAAACTTATTATAGAAAGTGGTTGTTAATATGATTAAGAACATCAGGGCTTATATAGCATTCTGCATTTTCAAAGCACTTAGCCAACATTAAACAATTAATCTTACAGCATTACTGAGGTTAATATCACCACCATCTTTTTACAGAAAAGTAAACAGCAAGGTTAAATGAAGTGTTAGAAATTCAAGAACTAGTCAGTAACAGATCCGCAAAGTGCCACAGTATGGAGCACTAATAATACATTAATTCATCTCTAATACCCCATGACCTACCTTGAGGAGAAATTAGTTTCTCTTTTATCTGCACCCTCAAGGCATTTTTAAAAAAGATTTATTTATTTATTAGAGAGAGAGGAAAAGAGGGAGAGAAACATCGATGTGAAAGAGAAATATAGACAGGTTGCCTCTCACACACACATTCCGACCCAGGACCAAACCTGCAACACAGGCATGTGCCCCAACCAGGAATAGAACCATGAACCTTTGCTTTGTGGAACAATGCCTAACCAACTGAGCCACACTGATCAGGGCCCCACAGCATTTTATACTCCCCTCTATTTTAAGACTTAACACTTTTAGGCCCTGCCTGGTGTGACTCAGTGGACTGAGTGCCACCTGAGAACCAAAGGGTCACTGGTTCAATTACCAGTCAGGGCACATGCCTGGGTTGTGGGCCAGGTCCCCAGTGGGGTGCAGGATGTTTCTCTCCTCTTTCTCCCTCCTTTCCCCTCTCTCTAAAAATAAATAAATAAAATATTTTTTTAAAAGACTTAACACTTTTATATTATAGTTATTTAACTATCTGTCTCAGTGACTCAACTCTTTACCTCCACAGGACATGGCAGCGTCTAGCACAAAGCAAGACACAACAATGAATTGTTCAGTCACTGATCCAACTATTAAGCATTTACTACAAGTCAGGCACTGTTCTGAATACAGGGGATGCAGTGGTGGAAAAAAAAGGCAAGCTCTCTCTCCCTATTCTCATGGAGCACACATTCTAAGAGGCAAAAACAGATGACCAAAAAAAACAATCAGGTAGAGAAAAGCCATAGAGAAAATTAAAATAGGGCAATGTGACTACAGATGGCTAAGTAGTTACATTAGATCAAGCAGTGACATTCAAGCTGATACTTGAATGTAAGAACCAGCCAAAACTCTATGTGGAAAAGACAATTTCAGGAGGCAAATGCAAAAGGCAAAAAGTAGGCAAGAAAAGCAAATAATTGAGGAACAAGGGGGTGGGGAAGACTGGGGGTAGAGTAGAGTGGGCCAATGAGTGAGGGATAAAAGATGACATCAGAGAAGTAGGCAGGGGCCAGATGAGAGTTTTCTTGGGTCATGATAAGAATTTTATTCTAAGTGAGATGAGAAGTTATTTAATGTTACATAATAAGTATTTGCCAATTTGAATTGTTATATTTGCATAGTAGGTAACACTAAAAGGAAAACTAATACTGAGAAGGAAATTTACTATGCTATTGGCTAGTGAACCTTTCTGTTTAAGAAATTACTTTTTAGTGGTTATTTTATAATTAAACCTTCAAACTAAAGGATAAAACAGCAGTGTCTACTAACATTTTAATAGAAGTTAGAATAATTAGATTTTGACAGTCATTACTGGAAGAAATTAAAGAGCTCCTCCATAAACCACTGTACATTACAGATGACTATACTAGGATCTTATGCTAATCACTTATTAATTTTGCAAAGCCTAAGATATCTCCAAAAAGCTCATTATGAGTGCCAGACAGACATCTGGAGAGGGGTTCCTGAGTAAAAGTATGGAAATGTCACTAAATATAATAAATCTCTTCCTACTGTCAGAGAAACCAGAATGAAAAAAGTAACATACATTTGAAAGCAAAAATGCCCCACCATATTAACTGAACAAACTACAGCAGTAGCCTAAAACTGCAGGGCAGGTTTACATTTCACCTGAGATGACACAGGGGCTGTAGAAGCCTCCAGGCTCATACCAAGCTACAACACCAAGATTCAGTTCAATTTAACCCCACGAATAGTCACTGCAGAGAAATTATTATGATTTGCTCATTCTATGAGCAGATTCCTGAACATTTGATATATTAAACTTTGTATTCTCTACCTTTTTAATGTCTTTTTACAATAAAAATTTAATCATAACAGATTTTAAAACACAGAACATTACCATCTTGGCTCATTTTAAGTGTCCAGTTCAGTAGTATTAAGTTTGGTCACGTTGTTGTGCAACGAATCTCCAGAATTTTGACGTCCTGCAGAACAGAAACTCTGTACCTACTGAACGACTCCATCTCCTCCCTCCCTAATAGCCTCCATTCCACGCTGTTTCTGTCACTCCCCGTTTTTAACAGATAATATCACAGTGTAACGGAACGCAAACCCCTACAAAACAAACTGTATACCAGGTCTGTGCAGAAGGTATCCAGCCATGTACTATGAAAAATAGAGATATTTATTGAAGAAGATACAAGAAACACTGTACAAAGGACAATGAATGATACCTCAGTCCCCTTCAAAGTAGGCACCTTGGGACCTCACACAGTTCTCCCAGTCACCATCAGCTGCCCTATTGTATTTTTCTGAATCTCATCAACGGTCTGAAACTTCTTCCCTTTCAAAGGTGATTCTAGTTTTGGGAAAAGCCAGAAGTCTCAGGGCACAGAAATATGGGCTATAGCAGGGCTAAGTCACTTGGGTGATTTGGTGTTTTGCCAAAAAGCTCTGCACAAGATGTGATGCATGAGCAGGTTCATTGTGATGAAGCTGTCAATCACCAGTTGCCCATAGCTGCAGACCTCTGAATCATCCAAATAGTTTCCATGGAGGAATGTTCCAGCTTAACACAAAATTCAATATAGATTCATTGCTCTACTAGCTCAGACATTTTGGATGCAATGGCCACACAGTACACATGCTCACTCAATGGCATCTAACATCCCCACTGACTACTACAGTGAAGTCGTCATTGGTCATGCATGTGCATTCCAGTCCATTCTCCTTGGCTGCTGGGTTACATCAATGACATGTAAACTGTTCTCGTTATATTAACAATGGCTGGACTTTTTCCAGAGAGACCTGGTATACAAGTTTTTGAGTTGGTATTTTTTTTGTTTATTTTTATTTAAATAATTTCATGTTTCCTTAATCAAAAGGTGGATAGTAGAAGAGACTAAGAATTGCCTCCATATGTAGTCAGTAACACAGAAGAAGGGAATTATATTGCAATATACACTACATTATTTCCAACCAATCATGAATACCAACAAAATTATATAAACAAGCAGGGTTACTGGCCACCAGCAGAAAAGCAACTAGCCAATATGATCCGTTTATATGGAAAAAACATATAGTACATAGAAAGAATATTAGACTTTAAAAAACTTCAATTTGAAAATAGCATAATAAGTAATCATAAAACTCTCATATATTTTTAGCTTTTATATTTTACAAGAATCTCCCACATACATCAATTCATTTAATCAAGTCACAAACCCTCTGGAGCTGATTTCTTCACCTTTAAAGACATCATAAAAATGCCTACCATGCTGACCTCAAAGGGCTGAAACAAGGAAAAAAGTGAAATAATAAATGTATGCAATTTGAAAGTTGTAAATACTTCTACATATATGTAAATTTCTAAAGATAAATCCAAACAAATGTAGTACTGATAACTAACAAATAATCAACATAGTGCCCTGCATACAATTATTATTTACTGAATATTTGTAAAATATTTTATAGTTTCCTAAATATGACGAGACAGCAAAATTCCTCTATACATTTGGTACATTGAAAATGAATTTTTTTTTTAAGATCTTATTTATTTTTAGACAGAGGGGAAGGGAGGGAGAAAGAGAGGGAGAGAAACATCAGTGTGTGGTTGCCTCTCACATGCCCCACACCAGGGAACCTGGCCGGCAACCCAGGCATGTGCCCTGATTGGGAATCAAACCAGTGACCCTTTGCTTTGCAGTCTTGTGCTCAATCTACTGAGCCACACCAGCCAGGGTACATCAAAAATGAATTCTCTTAAATCTCTTAGTGGTGAGATCAAAGTTAAAAGAAGGTCAAAATATAAATCGACATGCTATATAACAAGAACAAAATGAACAGGATTATGGGTATGCTTATTTGTGATACAGAGCAGTAAATCTTTAGAAAAATATACTATATTAGTAACTTTTTACAAAGAAACTTCTTTTAAATTAGTGATTTGGTAGATTGCAAAACTATCAGTGAAATCCAATGTTTATTCAATGAAAATTACAAGGGCACAAGCACAGGTAAGATTCCATACAGGACAAATCAACGTTAAAATCAAGGACAAAGCTACAGCTCTCTGACACTAGATTGTTAGAGATCTGTGGGATTTACATGCAGAATCCTACATCTCACTCTTTAAAAGGTAAGTTGTATCCAATTTGAGAATATAATAAAAAAGCCGTATAAGGTTCTTTATCTCATCTCAAAATTGTATGATTTGGCCTATAATTGCCTATAAAAATCAAATGTAAGAGGGTTTTATTATTATCTAGTAGGCAGGCAAAGTATTTTCAAATCCTGAACCTTTGGTAACGAACTCTTTATAATCACCTTTTTAGTTCTTCCCCCATTTGAAAGAAATGTTTTGTCTATGACACTATTTGCTAAGCTTCTATAATCAGCTTAACACAATGGTTCATCAACGTGCACTGAAGTTGATCTGAGTCTAATGAGATTCATAAAATCAATCAAAAGTAATTCAGTCCACAAAGGGTTCAGATAAGGGGAATGGGCCTAGTTCCTTGTCAATTAGAAGAAGGCTGTTGATTGAGATTTTAATATAGTTATAAGTACTATTACATGTAAAGGCCCTACTTCAAATAAATACTAACCCCAAGATCAAAAATCATTTGTTCTCTAGGTGTCTTTGGAACGAGAGCAAAAATATGTCTTTCAGAATATATCAAGTTAGCAATTATCCAGCTAATTTCAATTCTTTCAGTCAATAAGCAAATACGAGTAATTAGTTATAATACTTCCACTCTTACTTTCAACAAATATTTATTGAAGACCTACAATGTGCCAAGCATTTACTGGCATGATAACCCAACATAGCTTATGACAGTCACAAAGCCTTCATATAAAAATGATAGTATAATTAAATTTTCTTGGCCTTTTTAAAAATTACATTAAAAGACATACACTCAATAAATACATTACTTAAATATAATAAAATTTGATGTGGAGTATATGAAAGTAAATGTAGAGAACAGAACCAGGGAAGCACTTAATATTCTTTCCTCTTATAATGTTTATCATTATACCTGAAAAGTTTTAAACTCTTCAAAAAGGCATGTGTACTTACCCAACTCATCAAACTACTGAAAGCCACATAATGTAGAAAAATCTTAACTATAAGTTAAACACAAGAGGGCGCACAAGTCTGGGAAATTAATAAAACCAAAGGCAAGCTGCGTTTTACTTAACAATTTGCAGCTTTTAATATATGTTCACATGGATTTTTAAAGGATTCCTCATGCATGTGCTTTAGGTCAATTGTACTCAAAATATTTCCCTTTCTCAATACTTTCCAGAAATCAAATCATTGCTTCTCAGATAATACAAATTCTTTATCCAAATTGATTTTAAACCTAAATTTAATATTTATCATTAAGAAAAATTATTACCTTTAATCAGAAGTTTATGCACCTTTTAACCTAACTTCTTGGAAAACCCACTATTTAAATGTTAGCCAACTTTTAAAATGCCTATATTCAAGTATCATTAAAATTTATTCATTGAGCGATTAGAATCATAATAAACTTACATGTAGGAAATAAACCTCCAACTTTTAGAAACTGATACAAATCTGTATCATAATAATGTCAGCTATTTAATTCTCAAACAGTAAATACTCTGTTTACAGAGTTGCAACCAATCCCAAGTGGTAGGTTATGATTTTGTTAGTTCACTTCCTCATGAAATAACACGCTACTACCTGAGGAGTTTGTGCAGGTGAGGCAACCAGATTAAGATTACAGAGCCTAAAAGCAGAAGCATAATCCAAAATAATTCCAGAGCACATTCTGCATACCTCAAGATTCATGGCAGAATATAATCTACACACACTTACACACACACAGTTCTAGGTGTGTAGCTCTATTCTTTATATAACCCTAATGCTAGCTGTGACACATGGAATTATTCTGAGTGTCAACAAGTTCACATTGTACTTAAATTCTACAAAGAGGCACCTGACATGAGGACCTGGCATGGTAGACAAAGGCACAAAAACGTTACTTATCCCTTACATACAAGTATCATTATGATAAGGGAACAGAAAAGAGATATGAACTACTGCTAGGATCAAGAGAATTAGGCAGAGTCCAGACTAGCAGCAGTGAGCTGCGGGTTAGGGAATATGGGCAAAGGCTGACAGTCCAGAACAAAAGATAAGAATATTATTTTAGTGATCAAAAGTCAGGGCCCAAACCAAGGAAAGAGCAATAAGGAACCCAGGAGTGGTAAAAATCCAGTCAATCAAATAAGTTCTTTGTCATGTGAGCATATAGTACTGCCCTGATGCAACCTACAGTCTGGCTATCTGAACAGACTCCTAACAAACTTCTTGCCAGGTACTTGATCCTGGACCAGAAAGGAAAGAGTACCTATATCACTGGGACAATCATTGAAATTTGAATAGTATCTGTGGATTAAATAGCAGTATTGTATCAATGTTAATGTCTTGAATTTAATGGTTATATTGTGGCTTTATATCAGAGTAGTCTCAATACATACTGATAAATTTAGGGGTGATGAGTTATCCTGTCTGCACTTACTCTCAAATGGTTCAGAAAATGACAATTCATTTGATGTGGAGTATATTATAAGACAAATATGGTAAACTATTAACTATTGGGGGAATCTAGATGTAGGATATTCTGGAGTCTTTTGAAATAATCTCACAACTTTTCTGCATGTTTCACATTATTTTAAAATTAAATAAATATCAGTAAATAAAATTTATAGATTCTTTGACAATGGAGAGCAGTATATTTTAAAAGACATATCTAAATTAACAAATACATAAAATTATTTTAAAATCAACTTTAAAATAAATAAAATGCTTTGACAGTAGCACATAGTACATCTCAAAACTTATCCAAACTAATAAACACATGAGGCAATTCTAACTTCAATTCTTAAAAGCCTCACTGGATTTCAATTAGCAAGAAAAAAATATTTTCCTTAAATTAAACCAGAAGGTATTCCTTCCAGAGAATTCAAATGAAGGTAATAATGTAAAAATTCTAAAAAGTTATCTACAGGTAACTTTAAAAATATATAATGTAAAAACAATGGTTTTAAAGCCCTCTTCAAAGATGACACAGTATGGCCCTGGCTGGTGTAGCTCAGTGGATTGAGCATGGGCCTGTGAACCAAAGCATCACTGGTTTGATTCCCAGCCAGGGCACATGCCTGGGTTGCAGGCCATGTTTCTAGGAAGAGGTGCTCGAGAGGCAACCACACATTGATGTTTCTCTCCCTCTCTTTCTCCCTCACTTACCCTCTCTCTAAAAATAAATAAATATTTTTTTTTAAAGCTGACAATATGATTAACATTTCTGAAATATAAATTCATCTCCTGTAAGGGGAAAAAAATCACTAAATTTAAACAATGACTAAATTTATTCAAAAACTTCCTATGTTCCTATAATAATACAAATATAAGAAGAATGTTCCAATTTTGGTAGTAATACTTCAATTTCCAAAAAAGATTAATTTTATTTAGGTTATATTGGTCATCTACTAACATTATTATTTTAAAATATATTTTGGAAAAACTATTTCTTTGCCATTGTTTTCTGAAGTTGCTTTCATAACTTCTAATCTGAAATTTTTGAGACTACTTTTATGAAATGACTGTGTAAATACCTAGAATAGTTTGTTTTCATTAACATGAAAAATGCTATCAAGCTTTTATTACAGGAGACAAGACAAATAGAAACCTTTAGAAGCTGAGTGTCCTAAGAGACTTTAAGTAATATCACCCACAAAGCACATCTCTACGGTTTAATCAACTGTCAAGTATAAATGACAAAACTTTCACTTCATTTAAAACAATGCATTCACATTCCTTAGTGATAAATACGTACCATCCGAGAGCTGGAAGTAAAAGTTGTTACTTATCATATGTTTATAACTTGGTTGTCAGAACATTCTTGAAGTGAATTATGACAAAGAGAGAATTTAACTACTTGAGCTCCTATATCCTAAATTTCCTTTACAACAAGACTTCCTGCATCATTTCCTAAGGACAAAGCATTCATCTTAAACTAGTTGGTTCTATCCCTCAAAAGCCTGGTTTCCAAGGAGATGCTGTGAACTCTGCATTACCTCAGGCTCACATTTATGAGAAAAATTTCTCTCAGTAAAAAAAATTATAATTTTCATCTCAAATCACCAGCAGTAAAATAAAAACTAAATACATAAATAAGTAAACAATGACCAGAGAACTTACAGGAAACTCACTTCAACATCAAATAGAAAAAGCTCCCAAACAAATGGCAGCCAACTAGAAAATGTACTTTTGTTATAGTCTCTGTTTACAGTCTTTTCTTGAATAACAAACAAACAAAGACTACTGTGTGCCTTCATTCATGTACCCAAGAAAACAGAAACCTTTCAACCACTTTTACCTCATCTCTTATTATAGATTTTTATCTTCATCTTAAATAAAAAATCAAAAATATTAAATTGGCATACTCATAACATGGAATATTATACAGTTAATAAAAATAATTAGGTATACAAATTTTTTAAAAAATACTACAAATCTAACACTTAAAAAGTACCCCTTTTCTTGCCCTAGCTGGCGTGTTCAGTGCCAGCCTGCAAATCAAAGGGTCGCTGGTTCGATTCCCAGTCAGGGCACATGCCTAGGTTGCTGGCTGTATCCCCAGTAGGGGCCACACCAGAGGCAACCACACATTGATGTTTCTCTCCCTTCCTCCCCCTCTCTCTAGGAATAAGTGAATAAAATCTTTTTTTTAAAAAGTATCCCTTTTCTATAAAAAAGTATGTAGGGCCCTGGCTGGTGTGGCTCAGTAGATTGAGCGCGGGCTGGGAACCAGGCGGTCCCGGTTCGATTCCCAGTCAGGGCACATGCCTGGTTGTGGGACGGGTCCCCGTGAGGGCCATGTGAGAGGCAACCATACATTGCTGTTTCTCTCCCTCTCTTTCTGCCTCCCTCCCCTCTCTCTGAAAATAAATAAAATCTTTAAAAAAAAAAAAAAGTATGTAGGTATGTGTATGTAAGCACATGTGTACATTTGTGTAGAGCTGTAGATACACTGCAAAAGATCTCAAAAAATACTCAGAGTGGGATGGGGAATGTGGTGAGCAATAGATGAGAGAAATATAATTTTTATTGTTTGAGACTTTTCCAAAAGGAATACTGAATTACTTTTGTAATTAAAAATTTATATATGTATATGTGCATGTATAATTTATAGATTAACCCAAAACCACCTGAAACATAGTTTCAAAGGCATACAAATAATAAGCATGTCATAAAGTTATGTTTAAGACATTATGGTCTATTTTAATAACAAGAAACCACTGATTCCCACAGATAAGTTGGTAATAATATTCGTTTTGATAATACAATCTGTAACATTAAAAAAATGGCTGGCTGTGATGAATTTCACTCATGGTTGATATGGAGTTTCACTTAAATTTAAGGGAAGTGTCACATTCCTACACATGAAAAATCCCCTTTCCTGATTAATCCTTCTAACTGTGTATGAAAACTTCTGAATAAGTTCTCACCACCTTAAAAACAAGAATTATGCAAAAGAATTATGTAAGGAAGATAGTGAACTTTATTGTAAATATTTATTATGAACTTAGTATTTGACTTAAAACTTTTATTTTAATGTCATGAGGCAGAGATATTAAGAAAATATGGAGTCAGGTAAATAGAATTTCTAATCTTGATGTTTTTTCTTACTTTCTGACTCCAAGCAAACTACTTAAATCTCCCTGAATCTCACCTTACCTATAAAAGAGAGACAGCACCGCGTATAGCAGATGACTGTTAGGAGGATCAGTGAGAGCCGTTCAGTGAATCTTTCTTAACTTAAACCATTACTCTAGTCTAAGTTAGCATCATCACTGGTCCGCCTGCTTTTGCTCTCACCCTCCTACTCTCCATCTCCCTAACCATGGTATTCTATATTCACCACACACTCACCAAAACCGTGTGTGTGTGTATAGAGAGAGAGAGAAACACTTCCAAAATGACAGAGTAAGGGCCTCCCCAAAAGTCTGTTCTAAAAGCAATAAAAACACAAACAAAACTTGTCAAAAATCCACTTTTTAGAATTGTGGAAATTAAACAACAAGAAGTATTTCTTCAAGGGAAACTGCTGAGTTTCAAACAATACCAAGTTTGTGGGGTTTTGCCTTATACCATGCTTATCCCCTTTCCCTAGCCCTGTGGTATACCTGAAAACCAACTGTCTCTCAAGCACAATATTTGTAAACATCAGAATCTTAAGAGTGAATGGAGGAGTCAGACAATTTGGAGCTCCCCAAAACATCCCATTCCCAGAAAATTACCACTATTTGACATGTCTGGCAGCTCCCTAAGAAAGCTCTAGTCACAGGACTTTATTTTACCTGACTCAGAGATGGCTCAGTGCAAAACTGCCAGGGCATGTGTGAACACAATCAGTGTCAACTGCTTAACGTCACAGCTGCCTGAAGCAGAAATACAAGTTGGATAAATATAAGGCTAAAAAAAATTTAAAGAAAAATTTGGAGAATTACATGTTTGTACAGGGCTTTGAAAAACTCCAAAATATTCTTGGGAACCTAAGAATGTGCAGGGCTCTGAGCATGCCCAGTGCTCTTCAACAAAGGCTAGGAGACGTACTAGTTCAAGGCATCTTTTGGAAGATTTTTATTTATTTTTTAGAGACTTAGGAAGGGAGGAAGAAAGAGAGGGAAAGAAACATCGATCTATTGCGTGCCCCAACTGGGGACTAAACCTGCAACCCAGGCACATGCCCTGACCAGGAATCAAACAGGCAAACTTTCACTTTGCAAGTACAGTGCCAAACCAACTGAGCAACACCGGTCAGGGTGGTTCAGGCATTTAATCAATATCTGAGCACTTTGCTAACTGAGCTGACTTCAGTGGTTATGTATGACAAAGAATACAGACTTTAAAAATTAGTCCAATAAAGTCACTAACTCACAAAAGACAACAAAACAACAAATAAGACAGGCAAGTATAGCCCATGAAAAAATCCAGACATAAGACTTACTAAACAAAGTTTTTTTAAGATTTTATTTATTTATTTTTAGAGAGAGGGGAAGGGAGGGAGAAAGAGAGGGAGAGAAACAGCAATGTATGGTTGCCTCTCACATGGCCCGCACTGGGGACCTGGCCAGCAACCCAGGCATGTGCCCTGACTAGGAATCGAACCAGGACCCTCTGGTTCCCAGCCCGCGCTCAATTCACTGAGCTACACCAGCCAGGGCAAGACTTTTTAATTTTAAAATTTTCTTTTTCTGCCCTGGCTGGTGTGGTTCAGTGGATTCAGCGTCAGCCTGAGAACCAAAGGGTCGCCAGTCAGGGCACATACCTGGGTTGCGGGCCAGGTCCCCAGTTTGGGGAATACAAGAGGCAAGCACACATCATTGTTTCTCTCCCTCCCTCCCCCTCTCTCTAAAAATAAATAAAATCTTTTTATTTTTTTCTTTCTTTCTCTTTTTGTTGTTGTTGTTGTTGTTGCTGACTTGTTCTTGAGACGGCCACAACGCCAGAGAGAACAACGCCACATCTAATGTCCGTGCAGCACTGCAACTCCTTTAAAACGTTCAGATCTTCTTTGGGCTTCCTGCTCCCAGCTCAGCCCCATGAAGTCAAATAATTTTCACATTTTCTTGTAAAATACAGTTAGCCCTGTAACACTTTTTTCCATATTCCCATCCTCTTTTTTTTCTTTGTCTGTGGGTAAAACATTAACTAAAAAAAAATTCTTAAAAACTAAAACTTAGAATATACATTGATATCTCCTTCACCCCAATTTTGGCTCTTCTGTAAAAGACTGACAACTCGTTGTGGACTGGAAGGGATTTAAGAGATTGAATAGGGTGGTCAGAGTTGGTTGGGGTACAGATGAACTTTGGCCCTGGCAGGTCCTAGTATCCCTGATATGCCCACAACATAAAACAGAAAAGTCTCCTTGCTTACTCCTCTCCACCTGAACAACTCTAAAGGTGGTAAGAAATGGCTGCGGAGGATAGAAGAAATTTCTACTCACTTTGCTACAAAAAGGAAGGGAAACGATACAGAAGGATAGGAAAGTGAGAGGACAAAACAATAAAAGACCTTAAGAGATGATCCTGAATCTTTTTTTCCAATTGCAGATAATTCATTTGAATTCTTATTTTCCCAAAGTAACTTTTTTGTTTCAGAGAATATCTGTACTTTTATTTTTCTGTGTGCATACATGCATGTTAGCATATGTGTACAAGTTGAATGCTTGTGTGTCATCTGCTACCAGGCAAATGTTTCCGTTCTGGTTTCAATTTAGTTTTCCTTTCTTTCTTTTTTATTTCCTTAAAATTATTTTTCATTTTAGAAACAAGCTTGCCAGGAAACCAGCTCCTCTCCCACAACACCAGACAGGCTACAACCATCTTTTTTAAAACCATACTGATTTTCCCTCACACCTCCAAAGAGGAACTCCTCAGGATGGCCTCAAAAGACTGGAGTCTCTCCCTGTCTGGTGGGATGCCCTGGTGGCGGTGAAGGCCCCTCTGCCAAAATGAAGGTTTCTGATTGTGGGACACAGTCTGGTTGTTTTGTTGTTTCTTCCTGTCTTCTCATTTAAAAAGACATTCAGGCACAGTGCAGGGATGTGAGCTATCGAAACAACCTGGTGAGTCTGAGGCCCAGCAAACTTGCTTACATTCCTCAGCACTACTGACTTGTTTGTGGGAATCTGTTAGTTGTTTGTGTGTCACTGACGGCTCCCACAGCTGACTCCTTTGGCAAACCTTTCGAGGAATTCTCTAACCATCAACAAGAGGTTGCTCTGTCCACCTGCATGATCTCCCAGAGCACTTTGGACACATATGATAGGGTATGGGGGAAGACAAAAAGAGCATGTGTCGAGCAGCTGGCTTACAAGTTGCTGTCCAAGCTGCTTCATCACCTGTCCAATCAGTTCTTTCCATAATTCAAAGTCCTCTTCACAATCATTGGCTACCCCTATATGGATAAGGTCCCGTAGGAACCTCATGACACTGAAGTTGGCATCCTGGTGGTCCAGAATAGTAGAGGCAGTGGCTCACTGTAAGATAGGGATGACCATCTTGCTCTTCAGTAAGGTAATAGGGCTACACTGAATAAACCTGGTGGCCAGCCTGAACAGGTCATCCACGATGTCAGGGTGATCCTAGACCCATTCTGCTATTCTAGCAGCTGAAAGGTGGGACACATAGTACGTGGAGCATGTTCCTGCTGACAGCCCTCTTCCATGCCATACTCATCCACAAGGATACTGCCAAGGTACGGGAAAGAGAAATGTTGACGTATGTGGTACACATTCACCATCTGTGTGACCAGTGGCTGCGGCAGAGCTGCAGATCCTGTGTCTGCACAGTGAACAGCAAAGTGGAGGCATCTGCAACAATGCTCTACAATCCGATTATCAGCCTGGTGTTTATTGTGAATGGGAAATCTCCAAAAGTCCATTAACGTGCTGAGCCAGGTGGTCTAAACAATGACTTATTTTTTTATTATTTTTTTTTAATCCTCACCCAAGGACATGTTTCCATTGACCTTTTAGAGAAAGAGGAAGGGAGAGAGGGAGAAAGGAAAAAGGAGAGAGAAAGAGAGAAACATTGACATGAGAGAGATAAGCAATGACTTTAAATTAGGTATTATAAACATATTCAAAGTACTAAACAAAATGCTATCCAAAGAATTTGAAACAGAATGTGAACACAATGTCTCACCAAATACAGAATATCAATAGATAGAAACTATATGATTTAAAAGAAAATGGCATAAGGCAATAATTATAAGACTATGCTGATGGGTTTATAATATATAAAGATGTAATTTGTAAAAAAATAAAATAAAATAAAAATTAATAAAAAAGATGTTATTTGGCCCTGGCAGGTGTGGCTCAGTGGATTGAGTGCCGGCCTGTGAAGCAAGGGGTCACTGGTTCAATTCCCAGTCAGGGCACATGCCTGGGTTGTGGGCCAGGTCCCCAGTTGGGGGAGCATGAGAGGCAACCACACGTTGATGTTTTCCTCTTTCTCCCTCCCATCTCTAAAATAAATAAATAAAATAAATAAATATTTTAAAATAAAAAAAGAAAATAGAAGACTTGAACAACACTACAAACTAGACATACTGGACATCTACAGAATACCCCATCCAACAATGGGGGTAGAATGCACAATTTTCTCAAGTGCACACAGAACATTCTTAAGGACAAGATAATGTGTTAAACCATAAAGCAAGCCTCAATAAATTTAAAAGGACTGACATGGTATTAAGTATGTTCTCCAAACACAATGGAATAAAATTTGAAATCAATAACACAAGGATATTTGGAAAGTCATAAATATGTGGAAATTAAACATATTTGTAACCTTTAACTAGACTGACCATACATTAAACATGTCATTGCTCCAGTTAAAATCTTCCAATGATATCCCATCAGTCTTTGAATAAAATATTACCTGATTACATTGGCTTAAAAAGTCCCAGAGCCCTGGCCAGGTAGCTCAGCTGGTCAGAATATCATCCTAATATGCCAAGGTTATAGGTTTGATTCCAGGTCAGGGTACACACAAGAATCAACCAATGAATGCATAAATAAGCAGAACAATAAACTGATGTTTCTCTTTCTCTCTCCTTCTCCATCCCTTTCCCTGTCTCTAAAATCAGTGAGCACATCCTCAGGTGAGGATTTTGAAAAAAAAAAAGTCCAACTCTCCCAGTTACTAGCTAGATGTCCTGGACAAGTTATTTAATCTCTCACTAAGCATAAGTATTCTCTATTGGCCCCTAACTGGTGTGGCTCAGTTGGTTGGGCATCATCCTGCAAAGTGAAAGGTTACTGGTTTGATTCCCAGTCAAGGCATGTGCCTGGGTTGGGGCACGTAGAACACAACCAGTCAATGTTTCTCTCTCACATCAGTGTTTCTCTCCCTCTTTCTCCCTCTCTCTAAAAAATAAATTCTCTAAAAAAATATTCTCTATTGTAAAGTTGGAATAATAATACCTACTCCATAAGATTACTGTGAGTATAAAATCGATATCACAAATAAAAGGATTCAGACAATCCTTCAGCAAATAAGCATTCAATAAGAACTATTATATCTGGTTATTATTATAATATAGGTACATCAAAATGAAACATGTTGCCAAGACATTTTTTAACATTTTCTTTCCTACATATAATTCTGTCATTAGGTATAATACCTGACAAATAAGGCAGAGTATTCTGTCATCAAGTATTACACCCAATGACAGAATTCTGTCATCAGGAACAATCAATGAATGTGAAGAGCTTTAAATCCATGAAGAAAGAGTGGTATTTGTTGTGTGCTTTAAAAGTAATGGGAAAATCCCTTGTAACATTTTCCCTTCCATGCTGTTATACCATATGAAAATCTACTATTCCTTTGGGTTTCTCTTCCTATGGTAGGAACCCTTGAAGAATGTAACTATTTATGTAACTCATAATTCACACTACAATGATAGTAACTACTTCACAACTAACTTGTCTGAAAAGATGTGATTCAAGAAAATTCCAGAACAGAAATATAAATGGTAAAAAGTCAAAGTAAAATGGATACAATTAAAAAGGGATATCTCCTGTAAGTGATGGTACATGAATATGTACCATACTGTTAATATGATCTGACAAAGAATACTGAGGTAAATTACAAGGCTGGCATAAATTCTTCCCTTCTATATATATGTCCTTGAGTAATTCCCTCCCATAGTGGTTCTGAGCATGGCCATGTAATATGCTCTGGCAAATGAGACAATAGCAAATGTGGTACAGACTTAAAAAATGCTTGGGCATTGGGGCCCCTAATATCTAGCTGTTCTTGGAATCCTCCTACAACTATCCTGTGAAAAAGCCCAGGAAAGCCCTAGTTGGTGTGGCTCCAACCAACTAGGCCTGCAAACCAAAGGGTTGCCGGTTCAATTCCCAGTCAGAGCACATGCCTGGGCTGTGGGCCAGGTCCCCAGTAGGGGGCGTGTGAGAGCCAACCACGCATTGATGTTTCTCCCTCCCCTCCCCTCTCTAAAAATAAATAAATAGCATCTTTTAAAAAAAAGCTCAGGAAAACCTGCCAAATAATAAAAGACACATGGCCCAGTTGCTGATATTCCCCTAGCCAACACCATACCAAATGTCAGAAATGTGATAAGACTGTCTTAGATGATTCAACCACCAGTCCAACCTCTAGTTGACCTCAAGCACACGAACAAGTCCAGCAGAAATCAGCTGGATCAACCCAGACCAGAAGAGCCACACAACTGACATAGGGAATCTTAAGCTAACCAAGTGGTTGCTATTTTAAGCAACCAAATTTTGCAGTGATTTGTTACAGAACAAAAGCTAGCAGATATAAATACAGATCACCAATACATTCCTTTATTCATCAAATCATTAAGAAAAGGTAGAACATCAAAACAATTTTTTAAAAGTCAGTATACATAATTTTTTTAAGATTTTATTTACTTTTTAGAGAGATGGGAAGAAAGGGAGTAAGAGAGGGAGAGAAACATCAATGTGTGAGAGACAAATCAACTCGTCTCTTACTTGCCCCCAACTTCAACCCAGACATGTGCCATGACTGGGAATCAAAGCAGTGACCTTTTGGTTCACAGGCTGGTGCTCAATCCACTGAGCCACACCAGCCAAGGCAGTATGCATAATTTTTAAAAAATCAATTAAATATTGTCACCAGAGCAGAGAGTAGCAGAACTACGCTTATCTATAGTAAATACCTAATAGATATTTACTGAATTGAAATAAATGAAATCAGAACTTCCAGCCAAGAGGGAGGCATAGGCAGATACACCGTGCCTCCTCACACAACCTAAAGCAGGACAACAACAAATTTAAAAACAAAAACCAACCAGAACAGAAAGAAAATCGAACTGTATGGAAGTCTGACAACCAAGGAGTTAAAGAAGAAACAGTCATCCAAACCGGTAGGAGGGATGGAGACAGGCAGCCAGGCAGAGAGGACTTGCAGCAAGGTGGCAGCTGGAGGACCAGGCGAAACAGTGGATCGTGGACCAGGGTGGGCAAGGCGGCGGCTGGTGGACCCAGCCAAGGCAGAGGATTGGGGACTGGGCAGTCCCACATTTGTGTGCAGATAAAACGGGAGGAACAACTGGGGAGCGAGACAGACCATGAAACCCAGGGTCCCAGTGTGGGGAAATAAAGCCTTTGACTGAAAACACCTGTGGGGGTTCAGGCGGCAGCAGGAGTGGCTCCCAGCCTCACAGGGGTTCATTGAAGAGACCCACAGGGTCCTAGAATGTACACAAACCCACCCACCAAGCTGATTTTGCACAAGCAAATCAGCACAGAAGGGCCCAACTTGCTTGTGGGTAGCGGTGGGGGAGGAATGACTAAAATCTAGCAGAGAGCAGAGCAGGAGCCATTGTTCTCTCTCGGACCCCTCCCCCACAGACAGTGTCACAACACAACCACATGGGTTACCCCGCCCTGGTGAACACCTAAGGCTTCACCCCTTACTATATAACAGGTGCGCTGAGACAAAAAAAAAAATGGCCCCAATGAAAGATCATATCAAACCTCCAGAAAAAGTACAACTAAGCAACAAAGAGATAGCCAACCTATCAGACGCACTGTTCAAAATACTGGTAATCAGGATGCTCACAGAATTGGTTGAATATGGTCGCAAATTAGATGAAAAAAATGAAGGCTATGCTAAGTGAAATAAAGGAAAATGTGCAGGGAACCAACGCTGATGGGAAGGAAACTGGGACTCAAATCAACGGTGTGGACCAGAAGGAAGAAAGAAACATTCAACCAGATCAGAATGTAGAAAGAAGAATTTGAAAAAATGAGGAGAGGCTTAGGAACCTCCAGGACATCTTTAAACGTTCCAACATCCGAATTATAGGGGTACCAGAAGAAGAAGAGGAAGAGCAACAAATCGAAAGCTTATTTGAACAAATAATGGAGGAGAACTTCCCCAATCTGGCAAAGGAAATAGACTTCCAGGAAGTCCAGGAAGCTCAGAGAGTCCCAAAGAAGTTGGACCCAAGGAGAAACACACCAAGGCACATCATAATTACATTAACCAAGATTAAAGGTAAGGAGAGAATCTTTTTTTTTTTAAGATTTTATTTATTTATTAGAGAGAGGAGAAGGGAGGGAGAAAGAGCAATGTACGGCTGCCTCTCACATGGCCCTCACTGGGGACCTGGCCTGCAAGCCAGGCATGTGCCCCGACTGGGAATCGAACCGGGACCCTTTGGTTCCCAGTCCGTGCTCAATCCACTGAGCTACACCAGCCGGGCAGGAGAGAATCTTAAAAGCAGCTAGAGAAAAGGAGACAGTTACCTACAAAGGAGTTCCCATAAGACTGTCAGCTGATTTCTCAAAAGAAACCTTGCAGGCAAGAAGGGACTGGAAAGAAGTATTCCAAGTCATGAAAGTCAAGGACCTACATCCAAGATGACTCTATCCAGTGAAGCTTTCATTTAGAATGGAAGGGCAGATAAAGGGCTTCCCAGATAAGGTCAAGTTAAAGGAGTTCATCATCACTAAGCCCTTATTATATAAAATGTTAAAGGGACTTATCTAAGGAAAAGAAGATAAAAAATATGAACAGTAAAGTGACAACAAACTCACAGTTATTAACAACACCTAAAACAAAAACAAAAACAAACTAAGCAAACAACTAGAACAGGAACAGAATCACAGAAATGGAGATCACATGGAGGGTTATCAGCAGGGGAGTGGGAGGGAAGAGAGGGGGAAAAGGTATAGAAAATAAGTAGCATCAATGGTAGGTAGAAAATGGACAGGGGGAGGGTAACAATAGTATAGGAAATATAGAAGCCAAAGAACTTATATGTATGACCCATGGACATGAACTAAAGGAGGGGAATGTGGGTGGGAGGGGTGTGCAGGGCAGAGGGGAATAAAGGGGGGAAATGAGACAACTGTAATAGCATAATCAATAAAATATATTAAAAATAAAGAAAAAGAAATAAAAAAATAAAATAAGAGATTTACCCAAAGCCATGTGTCATTAATAGAAGAAAAAATATTGAACCTAGGTCTGTCCTTTGAAAACAGCATTCTAACTGCCAAATGTTGTCATATAACCATTTTTTAAAAACAGATTTTGTTTCATTTATGATTATATTACTAAAGCAAAATATAACCAGAGACATTGAAATAAAGAATAAACTAACAGTAACCAGAGGGGAAGGGAGAGGGGGATAATGGAAGAAAGAAGGGGAATGGTCATCGAGAAACATGTATAAAAGACACAAGGACAAAGCCAAAGGGGGGCAGGATCGAGGGTAGCAGGTGGGGGTGCGTGGGGTGAAAATGGAGACAACTGTACCTGAAAAACAATTTTCAAAAAGAAAGAAATCCCTTATGGAATTACAGAATACTAAACAATTTCTGAGGCAACAGCAATCTTGGAAATTCCACTGAGGCCAAAAAATACCTACCAGAGTCGAAGTACAAAGTAAGATGACTGTGACATATCATTAAGACATTAAAAATCTTTTTTAAATCTCTAAGAAAGAGCCATTAACCTTTGTTACCCCCACAGCCAAGAATGGGATCAAATGGTTTTGCATTCAATAAAAAATATCTCAAACACTTCAGTCACATCTTAAGAAACTGTTTCTAAAGTAAACTGGGAGTTAGGTAGTAAATAGGCACACTGAAAATAAAGTATATTTATAAAACAAAGATAACTCAATTCTTAAACCATTCAAGGGAATACAGATAATTACAATGGTTTATTAGAAAATGAAATTTCACTGATCAAATACCATTCTGAAAATAAGTAGTTAGTGACAGGGAGTAATTAAATCAAAGGAAAGAAAAATGACTATCACACACCATCTAAAGCATCTGTGCAAAAATAATGTCCAAAACCTATTAAATAACTAGAATGTATCCTATCAAAAAGCTGAATGAAAAAAAAAGTTCAAATCTCAAACATACAGGAAAAGAATTAAATTTGGACACAGAAAGCATACTTCCAAAGCATAAAAAAGGAAACCATTCACTAGTGTACCAACTCAATGAAGCCATTCTACATTTTGCCAAAGTACAGGCTATTAAAACATTAACAACTGCACTGAGGCAATAAAATTTTACATCAAAATTAAAAATCAGCACAAAAGATTCTGTGAAGGTAAATCAAATTTCTACCTTAGGCCATTTGGGATTGAGAAGTCGAGCTTTGATTGCATCGTCCAGGGCCTTGTCATACTGCTGGATTTTCATATATGCTGCAGATCTATTGCTGTATAAGATGCAGTTCTGAGGGTCAACAGCCAGAGCTTCATTGTACAGAACAATAGCTGTGTGGAAATCTCCATCATGACAGGCCTGGTTACTCTGACGAACTTTCTCAACAAATTCAGCTTTGCTCAGCACTGGACCATCAGGACTTCTCTGGCCAATAGTCTTAGCACCAAATAGAGGAATCTACAAACAAAGAAACTTTGTGAGACAAAGTTCTGGTAATCCAGAGGGGTTCCATGTCTGAACTTCAAGAGAACACAGACATTCTTCACGGTCTACTTTACATTATAGTTAACTTTTGTGCCCTAAAAGACAATAAACTTTCCACAAAGCAGCCAACAATAGTTCCTTAAGTGCAAATGTACATATGTACGTGTATGTATAGTTGCAAATTTACACAGTTACATTTACACATGTATATATTTTTTATTGAGAGAAAGAATGAATGAATGCAAAAGAGTACTCAAGCTTTTCTTTGGTAATTTAAAGTTATACTAAGGGAAAGATTGAAATACAAACCTATATAAACAATATTATCTCAACTATGTTAAGATGGTTTCACTTAAGAAAATAATGAAAAAAAAAACAAGATCAAAATATGAACTATGCTAAGGTATCTTTAAATATAAGATTATGAATTATTTTTATTTTCTTAAAATTTTCTCTTATCCAAATATTAGGAAATGAGCATATGTTAGTTTTAAAACTAAAAAATAGCCCTGGCTGTTATGGCTCAGTGGAATGAGCACCGGCCTGCAGACCAAGAGGTTCCTGGTTCAGTTCCCGATCAGGGCACATGCCTGGGTTGTGGGCCAGGTCCCCAGGCAACCAACTGATGTTTCTCTTCCTCTCTTTCTTCATCTTTTCCTCTATCTCTAAAAGTAAATAAAAAAAAATTTTTAATAAATTTAAAAAGTAAATTTTAATGTATCAATGAATCTTTTTGAAAGATTTTATTTATTTATTTTTTAGAGACATGGGAAGGAAGGGAGAAAGAGAGGGAGAGAAACATAGAAAAAGGCGAAAGATTTGTGCATTTTGAAGAGAAACCAGAGTATGGGAGAGAAACGGATGTGAGAGAGAAACATCAATCAGTTGCCTCTCATGCATGCCCCAACCAGAAATCAAACCCACAACCCAGGCATGTGCCCCCACCAGGAATCGAACCCAGAGACCTTTTGCTATGAGGGACAATACTCAACCAACCGAGCCACACCAGTCAAGGCAATGAAGTTTTTTAGACAGGCAAACCTGTAACTGTAATTTGGCTACTACCATGGAATTCTAAGACAAACACCAGTTTTTGGAGATCACCAAAAAGAAAAAAAATCTGCTACAAATTATATCTTGGCAATTTAAGACCCGATTTTGATGTTGACTTTTCCAACTCACTAAGTTTTCTATGACTTTATAGCAGTGACCTTAGAACCAAAGAGAATGACTCAGTGAAATGTTATTCATTTTTAAAATATGAAAACTATGAACTGCATTGGAGTCCCAACGGAAGAAACTTAAGAGAGCGGCATCAAAAGAGATAGTTTGCAAGTCTAAGCAGGCTTGCCCTAACTGAAATTAGAACAAAAAGTGTAATTTTCTTCCCCACGTCTTCGGTTAAGACTAAGTCCAGCCCCTCAATTCCAAAGAGGGTAGATCTAATATGTAACACACTGACCTGTTCAAAGTAACAGACTCCTCACAGAGGTATTCACGTTAAAAAGAACAAATTCCACTGGGAGGAGAAAGAAAGGCAGAGCCAATCTCCCACATAAACAACCACCATTTTCCTCTGCTTACAGGAATATCATGTCCTAGATTTTCAAGGCAATTTGAAACACTAATATATCCTAGAAGTTTCAAATATCAAAGTCCAAGTTATATCCCTCAACTTCCTCATACTGGAAGAGGCTAATCAATAATGTATTCTCTTTAGTTATTTTTTTATTATGATCATGAAACATTGTTTGCAAGTGAATGGACTTTGTAACATCTACCAAACAACCAGGATTTTCCTGAACAGTCTCAATTTTTAATCATTTTATCCCCATCATCAAACCAATGTATAAGATACTGACAATGCACAAGACTAATTTCATTTTGGAAAATATAGTAATCATGACAATACTTAAGGGTAGTACTGTGATGGACACAGATATGAGCAGATCAAGGACAATTGGCCAGGTACAGAAGGTCACCAGGGTGGAAAGCTGCAGGCAAACCTGGGAAAACAAGGACCCTGCCCCCAGGGCAACCTTTTCTCCATTAGCATATCCCTGCTCACACAGTTGAGACCCCCGATCTTTCATATTGCTGGCCCTCCTCTGACCTTTCCTCCCCAGGCATGTTGCTAGTCATGTGGGTCAGATTCCCCCTTAGACAGGGAGCAAACAAGAGAGACAAAGGATAGCCCTTAAGCATTAAGCCTCCAGGACAATTAGGTTCTGACCTGCATCAAATACATCTAGGTCTCAGCTGTATTTCAGCTCTGGGCCCAGAAAAGCAGCAAAACCAGACAAGTGATGCCATGGCTGACATCAGACCAGCTGCACTGACTAATGACCCCCTGCCCGGGTGCTGACCCATCAGCAGAGACCTCGACCCTGAAAAGACACACCTGGAAAGCTATTGAGCTCTCTCCTGAGACATCCCCCTAAAATGCCTGCCCTTAGGAGCCCTTAGGAGAAAGGACCCAGTCCACTCTCCCCTCCCTCCTGGGAGCAGGAGCTCTCCCTCCCTAGAGGTTGCCTGTGCCTTTCCCCTCAACCTCACCCTCCTGCCTCCCAACCCCCTCTCCCACCTCGAGCATTACCTTTACTTTCCTCTCTCCTAAGCTCCAAGGGCCTTTCTTTTGCCTCCATAATGTGTTTCCTAAACCCATTTCTTCTACAGCTCACTTCTTCTACCACTATGACTTTCTAAATAAACCTTCTCTTACAGTTTGAGCCCTGAATTCTTTCCTAGCCAGAACTCAAGGACCAAGGGTGCTGAATGAACCAAGGTCCAGTCTGACCCCACCGGTGGTCTAACACCTGGTGCCATTCTCGCCACCACCAATGGTACTAGACATAAATAATAGGAAAAATATCTATATTTGAAAATTCAGGGGTATAATATAAAAAAGGCAATAAGTCTTTAAAAGTAAAATCATTAGATTCATATGTAGCCTAAAAGTAAAAAAGACGTGATTCTAGTACTATAGCATTCCCTACTTCTCAGAGTAGTAATTATGGTTCAATGCCAACATGGAAAAGAACCAAACTAAGAAAAGAAAGTGTCTGCATTCTACTCCCTCCATTTATGGTAATATAAAGTAACATTTCCCAAAATATTATCCTCAGGATACTGAAATGAACAAGGTTAAGTTTCCGTTTCAGTGGAGGATTTCTCGGAGCTTTTATTGTACACATCATGAACCTGAGAGGGGAGACACCATACATAATGAGATCAAGGGACCTGTGTGGTGAAGTACCTAGCTGGACCAGGAACTGTTTGAAACGCACATATAATTGCAATCCCAGAAGAAAAGAGAAGGGAATAGGAGCAGTATTTGAATACTTTGTGACTGTGAGTTGAATTTTCTGAAACTATGAGTTGATGAAAGACATCGATTCATAGAATATTGAACCCATTGCTTTAAGAATTTCACCAAACACAAGACGCCACAAAGAAAACTACACCTACACATATCACAGGCAAACTGCTAAAATCAAAAACAAAGAGAAAAATGTTAAGGCAGACAAAGGAAAAATAAGACACATTACCTTCAAAGAAGCTACAAACAGTTAATGCAACATAAATGATAGAAACTGAAATAGCAGCTAACCTAAAATTCTGTACCGAAACAAAATACTAAGATTATATACTATATGCTAGGAACCCTCATAGGCATTGTAGATAAAATCTGTATATCGTAAATAACAGTACAAGCTGTTGCTGAACAAAAGGAAACAAAATAAAGGCAGTAAGGGCCAGGCATGTTTGAACTGCAAAGAAGCCAGTGTAGATGAGCGCAGGGTAGAAAGTGAAGGCATGTAAGGTCACAGAGGTAACTACAGGGCCCAAACTGTTTAGAGCTACACAATCCAATACAATAGCCACCAGCCATATGTGGCTATTTAAATTTTTATTTTCCTTAATTAAATTTAAATAAAAATAAAGATTCAGTTTCTCAGATGTACTATCCACATTGCAAGTGCACATGGTAGCTAGTGATTAACAAATTGGACAATACGGATATAGCACATTTCTATCTTCACAGAAAGTCCTACTGGACAGAGTTAGTTTACAGCTTTATTGGCTATCATAAAGATACTTAGAGAAACTACCACAAGTCTAAGAAAAAACTAGATACACCACAAGAGGTCATCAGCTCTCCACACTAAAGCAGAGCTGCCATTTGTCCTTAACAATAAATTCCCAGTCCTTAGGACAATTAAGTGAACACTTCCCAAACTCTTCCTTAAAATGATCTTAATAGGCATCCTTGAAAAGGTATTCCATTTTCCAACAATTTGGAGAAAATTAATATCAATAATTTGGAGTGAATGCCTCACTCACATGTTTAAAATTTTTATTTCTTAGATTTGAAACCTCTTTTAGCTGATTCCAGGAAAAGCTACCAGTACTTTCAAATATTTTAGAGGAAAAGAAATTTGGTTACTGTAAGCCTTCCTTAGAATCTTTCATTTGCCAACGTATATAATGAGTTTCCAAGAAAGAGATAGAATATATACAGTGTTTCCAAATAACAATAATTATAATTATACATAACTATAATTATGATTATTGAACACTTATGTGCCTGGAATTATTCTAAATGCTTTACATACGTTAACTCATTTAATCTTCACAAAACCCTATGAAGTAGAAACTATTATTTTCCCCACTTTTAGATGAAAAAACAAGGTACAGACAGGTTAAATAATCTGACTCACAAGAAAGGAAGGGTGTGAAAGTAATAATAAGCTAATGTGCAGTAGGGTGTGATTCAAACCCAGGCAGTCTGGCTCTGGAGTCTGTGATCTTACCATTACACTATAACTTCCTCTCAGAATTATTTGAACACATAACATTTTATTCACCTCCCAGAATACCTATTAAAATCTTGCACAACTTTGTTCCTACAGTTTGGGAAATGCTAATAGACTACTTAGTACTTAGGCCTGTCTCTTTCTTGCAACCTGAACAACGCATGCTAGAACTATGTCCAAAATCACTTTTGCTCATCTAAAAACAATCCAGTTCCTAGATTTTAGATTTTATAACCTGTTGAGGTTTGATTTGGTTTGTTTTGTTTTAAGAAAGGCTGGGCCAGTCAGCTCTAAACTGCATTTACTTGTTAAATGCCATAGTTTCATGCCAGTGAATAATATACTATGAACCATTCAATAAAAACCCTGATTTTAAGATTTACTACAACATAAATCTGACACTCATAACTTTGTATTTCTATACTGTTCTATTCACTTGAGATGGTTAGAAATAAGTCAATACCATTTTATTAGGTAAACAACCAATTCCCTTCTTTTAAGGCTAATATAGAAAATAGTTTGGCTTGTTCACTCATAACAACAGATATTCAAAATACACAAGGTCAAAATTAATTATTAAAATTTCAAGTCCAACCAACTTACAAATACATGCAACTTAAACATTTAATATGCATGCATGAATAATTTATATTATCATATCCCATCAAATTTTAAAAGCACTATGTTTCAGCAATTATGACAAACAGAAATTCCTGTGGCTATTACTGATCTCTGAATACTTTCACACTCTTCTTTTTGACAGGCATTTTGTGAGAGGTGAGCCAGTAAATAAAAACCACTCAACAATCTTGTTCCTGTTAAAATATCCATTTATGTAAAGAACCATTATCCATGATTCTCATAGAAATGTAAAATGAACACACATCAAAGATTTTATTTAACTCATAATTAAATGCAAACCCAGTAAACATTGCAACCAATTCAGAGGAGAATTCAAAGCACCACACATGTACAGATGATCAGAAATGCTGAAATGAATTTCTAAACTTGATGCAAACTAGCCTTTTTAAGGGAAGGGGAAAGTGAAATGAATTGTCCCTGAACTTAGACAGCACAGTTGCATATCTACAGACAAGAATAATTTGCACTGCTTCAGATATCTACAACATACAGCACTATCAAGTAATTCAAAGACAATGAAAGGTACAAACATCTTAGAATCAGATAACCCAGAAGGCTACACTGCATTGCAGACAGCCTAGTTTTCCACTGAAGACAGTCATAATCTTTTTCCAACTCCATTTCAAGTGTTTTACAACTTTTTCCAATAGTCCCGCTTCACATGCTACCTGATATCAAACTATACTACAAAGCCATAGTAACCAAACCAGCATGATGCCCTGGCCATTGTGGCTCAGTTGGTTGGAGCACTGTCCCATACACTGAAGGGTCACAGGTTCAATTCTGGGTCAGGGCACAGACCCGAGTTGCAGGTTTGTTCCCCAGTCAGGTCACGCACATACAATAAGGCAACCAATCAATGTTTCTCTCTCACAGTAATGTTTTTCTTTCTCTCTCCCTCCCCCTCCATCCCCCCTCCTCCCTCTTCCCTCCCTTCTTCTCTCTCTAAAAGCAGTGGGAAAAAAAAACGCATGGTACTGGCATAAAAACAGGCGCATAGATCAATGAAACAGAATGGAGCCCAGAAGTAAAACAAACCCACACCTATATGGTTCATTAATATTTGAGAAGGGAGGCAAGAACATACAATGAGCCGGGCTGGTGTGGCTCAGTGGATTGAGCGCGGGCTGGGAACCAGAGGGTCCCGGTTCGGTTCCCAGTCCAGGCACATGCCTGGGTTGCGGGCCAGGTCCCCAGTGAGGGCCATGTGAGAGGCAACCATACATTGCTCTTTCTCCCTCCCTTCTCCTCTCTCTGAAAATAAATAAAATCTTAAAAAAAATAAATAAATAAAAATAAAAAATTAAAAAAAAAAAAAGAACATACAATGAGGTAAAGACAGTTTATTCAATAGATGGTGCTGGTAAAATTGAAGAGATATGAAAAAAATGAAACTAGATCACCTTCTTATACCATATACAATACTAAACTCAAAATGGTTTATATATATTAAGATCATATACATGGTGTGTGTGTGTGTGTGTATGATCAGCATAAAACTCCTAGAAGAAAATATAGGCAGTAAAATCTCAAACATTTCTCTTAGTAGTATTTTTTCTGATATACCTCCTTGGGCAAGCGAAACAAAATAAAAAAATAAACAAATAGAACTTTGTCAAACAAGAAAGTTCTTACAAAACAAAGGAAAACATCAATAAAACGAAAAGACAACCCACTAAATGGGAGAACACATTCTCTAATGATATATCTGATAAGGGGTTAATATGCAAAATATATAAAGAACTCATATAACTCAACACCAAAAAACAAACAATCCAATTTAAAAATGAGCAAACTGCCACCCTGGCTGGTGTAGCTCAGTGGATTGAGCACGGGCTGGGAACCAAGAGGTCCCGGTTCGATTCCCAGTCAGGGCACATGCCTGGGTTGCGGGCCGGGTCCCCAGTGAGGCCCATGTGAGGGGCAACCATACATTGCTGTTTCTCTCCCTCTCTTTCTCCCTCCCTTCCCCTCTCTCTCTAAAAATAAATAAAAATAAAATCTTTAAAAAAGAAAAGAAAAGTGCCTGCCTTTAGCCCTGGCGGGTGTAGCACAGTGGGCTGGGAACCAGAGGGTCCTGGTTCAATTCCCAGTCAGGGCACATGCCTGGGTTGCGGGCCGGGTCCCCAGTGAGGGCCATGTGAGGGGCAACCATACGTTGCTGTTTCTCTCCCTCTCTGTCTCCCTCCCTTCCCCTCTCTGTAAAATAAATAAATAAAATCTTTAAAAAATAAAAAAAAATAAGCAAATTGCCTGAACCTCTTCAAGGAGGATATACAGATGGCCAATAGACATATGAAAAGATGCTCAGTGTCACTAATCAGCAGAGAAATGCAAATTAAAACTACAATGTGCTGTCACTTCACACTGTCAGAAGGGCTATCACCAATAAAACAACAAACAACAAGTGCTGACAAGAATGTTGGGAAAAGGGAACCTTTGGGCACTATTGGAGGGAATGCAACTAGTGTAGCCCATATGGAAAACAGTATGGAGTTTTCTCAAAAAAATAAACATGAAACTGCCTTATGACCCAGTAATTCCACTTCTGGATATATGTATGTATGCAAAGAAACCTAAAACACTAATTCAAAAGAATATATGCACTCCTATGTTCATGGCAGTGTTCTTTACAATAGCCAATCTGTGAAAGCAACCCAAGTTTCCATCAACAGACAAGTGGATAAAAAAGCTGTGGTACATATATACAATGGAATATTACTCTCCATAAAAAGAAAGAAATCTTACCATTTGCAATGGCATGGATGGATAGAGGGTATTGTGCTAAGTGAAATAAGTCAGCCAAAAAAAGACAAATACCATATGATTTTACTCATCTAAAGAACAATATAAATGAACAAATAAAACAGAAAGACACTCAAAGATACAGAGAACAGACTGATGGTTGCCAGAGAAGAGAGGGTTTGAAGGGCTCAGTAAAAAAGGTGAAGGGATTGAGAAGCACAGATTGGCGGTTACAAAATAGTCGTGGAGATGTAAAGTACATAACAGGGAATACAGCCAAAAATGTTGTAATAACTATGTATGGTGCCAGTTGGTTACTAGAAATATCAGGGGGAACACTTTGTAAAGTATATGATTGTCTAACCACTATGCTGTGCACCTGAAACTAATACAAAAAATAGTCAATGTAAACTGTAATGAAAAAAATGTATTAAAAAATAAAATATTAAAAAACAGCAGAATAAAATATCTCCAGACATTCAACTATTTCAAATCTCTTTCAAGAATAAAGAATATGCCCTGACCAGTGTGGCTGAGTTGGCTGGGTGTCATCCCGCAAACTGAAGGCTGCAGGTTCAATTCCTGGCCAGGATACATGCCCCGGGTGCAGGTTTGGTCCCCTGTCAGGGCACCTACAAAAGGCAACCAATTGATGATTCTCTCTCACAACAATGTTTCTATTCCTCTCTTTCTCCCTCCCTATCTCTTTCTCTAAAATCAATAAGCATGTCCTCATGTGAGGATTAAAAAAAAAGAATAAAGAATAAGCTCAAAAATGAATATTTATTAAGTATATATCTACATTTTACCCTCATGAGAAATCAAATGAAGAATAAATATCTAGAATCCATTTTATTTTTACCAAGAAAAAAAACTTTTATCAGGAAACTATAATTATACCTTTATTT